>OY365808.1:1955953-2200953 GCA_959347315.1 Bimastos eiseni
TGTGTATGTTGGGTGTGTATGTTGGACGTGTGCATATGTATGTGTTCATGTGTGTACGTATGTAAATGTATGTGGGTATATAATGGGTGCATATGTGTGCGCGTGTATGTATGTGTATATATGTATGCATGTACGCGTGTGTACATGTATGTGTGCATGTTTCTGTTTATATGTGTATGCATATGTGTGCATATGCGTGTTCGTATGGGTATGTAGGTGCGTGCGTGCATCAGCCGCTGCTGCAGCGGTTACCATGCGAACGGCGATGATATCTATCGAGGGATGATCGCTTGAGCAGGATCTGCAACGGAGCGTATAAGACACGGGAGGAGGAGGAGCAGGAGAAGGAGGAGCAGGAGAAGGAGGAGCAGAAGAAGGAGGAGCAGGAGAAGGAGGAGCAGGAGAAGGAGGAGCAGAAGAAGGAGGAGCAGGAGAAGGAGGAGAAGGAGAAGCAGAAGAAGGAGGAGCAGGAGAATGAGGAGCAGGAGAAGGAGGAGCAGGAGAAGGAGGAGCAGGAGAAGGAGGAGCAGAAGAAGGAGGAGCAGGAGAAGGAGGAGAAGGAGAAGCAGAAGAAGGAGGAGCAGGAGAATGAGGAGCAGGAGAAGGAGGAGCAGGAGAAGGAGGAGCAGGAGAAGGAGGAGCAGAAGAAGGAGGAGCAGGAGAAGGAGGAGAAGGAGAAGCAGAAGAAGGAGGAGCAGGAGAATGAGGAGCAGGAGAAGGAGGAGCAGGAGAAGGAGGAGCAGGAGAAGGAGGAGCAGAAGAAGGAGGAGCAGGAGAAGGAGGAGAAGGAGAAGCAGAAGAAGGAGGAGCAGGAGAATGAGGAGCAGGAGAATGAGGAGCAGAAGAAGGAGGAGCAGGAGAAGGAGGAGCAGGATAAGGAGGAGCAGAAGAAGGAGGAGCAGGGGAAGGAGGAGCAGAAGAAGGAGGAGCAGGAGAAGGAGGAGCAGAAGAAGGAGGAGCAGGAGAAGGAGGAGCAGAAGAAGGAGGAGCAGGAGAAGGAGGAGAAGGAGAAGCAGAAGAAGGAGGAGCAGGAGAATGAGGAGCAGGAGAAGGAGGAGCAGGAGAAGGAGGAGCAGGAGAAGGAGGAGCAGAAGAAGGAGGAGCAGGAGAAGGAGGAGCAGGAGAAGGAGGAGCAGAAGAAGGAGGAGCAGGAGAAGGAGGAGCAGAAGAAGGAGGAGCAGGAGAAGGAGGAGAAGGAGAAGCAGAAGAAGGAGGAGCAGGAGAATGAGGAGCAGGAGAAGGAGGAGCAGGAGAAGGAGGAGCAGGAGAAGGAGGAGCAGAAGAAGGAGGAGCAGGAGAAGGAGGAGCAGGATAAGCAGGAGCAGAAGAAGGAGGAGCAGGGGAAGGAGGAGCAGGAGAAGGAGGAGCAGAAGAAGGAGGAGCAGGGGAAGGAGGAGCAGAAGAAGGAGGAGCAGGAGAAGGAGGAGCAGAAGAAGGAGGAGCAGGAGAAGGAGGAGCAGAAGAAGGAGGAGCAGGAGAAGGAGGAGTAGGAGAAGGAGGAGCAGAAGAAGGAGGAGCAGGAGAAGGAGGAGCAGAAGAAGGAGGAACAGGAGAAGGAGGAGCAGAAGAAGGAGGAGCAGGAGAAGGAGGAGCAGAAGAAGGAGGAGCAGGAGAATGAGGAGCAGGAGAAGGAGGAGCAGGAGAAGGAGGAGCAGGAGAAGGAGGAGCAGAAGAAGGAGGAGCAGGAGAAGGAGGAGCAGGATAAGCAGGAGCAGAAGAAGGAGGAGCAGGGGAAGGAGGAGCAGGAGAAGGAGGAGCAGAAGAAGGAGGAGCAGGGGAAGGAGGAGCAGAAGAAGGAGGAGCAGGAGAAGGAGGAGCAGAAGAAGGAGGAGCAGGAGAAGGAGGAGCAGAAGAAGGAGGAGCAGGAGAAGGAGGAGTAGGAGAAGGAGGAGCAGAAGAAGGAGGAGCAGGAGAAGGAGGAGCAGAAGAAGGAGGAACAGGAGAAGGAGGAGCAGAAGAAGGAGGAGCAGGAGAAGGAGGAGCAGAAGAAGGAGGAGCAGGAGAAGGAGGAGAAGGAGAAGCAGAAGAAGGAGGAGCAGGAGAAGGAGGAGCAGAAGAAGGAGAAACAGGAGAAGGAGGAGCAGAAGAAGGAGGAGCAGGAGAAGGAGGAGCAGGAGGAGGAGAAGGAGGAATTTTTATAAGGAGGATGGATTAGTGAAGAAAAGGGATTAGTGTTAGCAGGGAGGGAGTAGGGGAAAAGGGGCAAGAACTAGGAATGAGAAAAGAGAGGAGAAGGAGGAGAAGGAGGAGAAGGAGGAGAAGGAGATGGTGTAGGAAGGGACGGTGGAGAGAAGAAGAGTAAGGAGGAGGGGCATGTTAAGGATTATGAGGAGGAGTTGAAGAAGAAGAAATAGGCTTCGGAGTTGTATTGAATAGATGAGAGGGGCACGAGATTAAGATAACTTACTTACTCACCTAGACGGGAAAAGTAGGCAGAGGATGGGAAGGTGAAGAAAGACACGGAGGAAAGGAGGAAGTAAAAGAAGAACCGAGATGACGAAATGTAGGTGGAAGAGGAGAAGGAGGAATGGTGAGGAGGAGAGGAAAGAGCAGTAGGAGAAGATTGGGCGGATGGTGGTTGGAATCCGATGCCAGTCTTCGATCAGGAGCAACAGCAGGAATAAAGACGGGAGAGAAGAGGGGAGGGAGGGAAATAAACTGAAATATATCTATGTAGAGTAAGGGATAGGAAAGAAGATGGAGGGATGGACCAGGATGGAAAGGGGGAATAGCAGAACATGCAGAGTAGTCTACCTATCTGTCCGTCTACATGAATCTCTGTCTATTCGTCTGTCTCTCTCTATAATTATAGGCTTTATAAATATATACACATGTGTAATTGTATATAAAAGCAAAAATCTACGCATATCCAGTTTTTTCGATGCATCAATTATGTTGACAGAAAGAACAAAATAGTTTATGTTTAACGTGTGTGCATATATATATATATATATATATATTGGGATTGGGATTAATAATATGTATATATATATATATATATGTATACATGATTGAGTTTCTATCTGTGATACTATATATATATGTATGTATGTATGTATATATATATATCATACTGCTGCCTTGTGATATATTGTATGCATTTGTGTGCATTGTGTAAACATAGGAATATTGATTTTATTGATGTATAAAAATTGTATACATAATTATACTATGTTGTGCTGATAGAGAAATAATTACGACGGTGGCCATTAAAAAAGCAATTATCGGGGCCACCAGTTCGATTGTATTTGTATACGACTTACGCATCTGTTTTATCTGTAAATACAGATGAGATCTACGACATGGCAACATTGATGACTGTGTGTGTTTGTGCGTGTGTGTGTTTGGGATTGAAGCAGAGAATTACGGCTACATGTATAGAGAGGGATGAAGAAGGCTATAGATACATGGAAATCAAATAGAATCACAAAACCCTCCTCTGTCAGTAAAATTAAAACCTTCTCCACAACTACTTTGCTCCTCTGACCTTGACCTCCTATGTACTATCACTTTTGTTCAAATTCTTCTGTGCGTGATTTTCGAGTGGCACTTTAGAAGTTTGGAGATTGGGATTAATAGGCTACCTTGCTTTAGAAGTTGATAAATTGCTTCTTGGGTTAAGATCCTTCACGGATCTTTAAAGTGCACAATGGTGGTCTCTTTTTGTGGCATTTTAATGCTTTTATCTCGGGGATTGGCGTTTAATTCCTTTTTCCATACTATATTTTTTCATTCTATAATCTTCTTTCAAGGCTTAATTAGCGATGGTTGTGCAACATCCGCACGATGTGGTATTTATTTCAGTAAGTGATGTGTTGGTCTATGCAGATGCACGGATAACGATGTGTAATTAGAGTTAGAAAGGATTCAACGTTTTCTCCTTTCTCTCATAACGATTTTCCGTCTTTTATTCTTTTTCAGTTCAATTTCTTTTCTTTTCGGCTATTGTTCTTTTGCCGGAGATTGTCATAAAAACCATTATCAGTCAGTCTCATTGTGTTCCTGTTTGCCTACCTTCTCTGAATTATAAAGCCTACATTTATTCTCTTTGTTTCCTTCTTTTGCACGATATAACCAAGAACATCATGTAACTGCGGCCACGTCATCACAATTAAAATTCGTCGATTATGCCTATAGGTCGGCCTACGGACCCGGATTTACTGAGTTACTAAGGACAACTTTCAATCCAGCTTCCATTTCACCATGAGTTTACATCAATCCAGCATCCAATTGCGCACGATTCTTTTCACTAATCCAGCTCCCAGTTAAACAGAAATCTTTTCATCAACCCAACTCACAGTTAAACGGACTTCTGTTTACCAATGCCGCTTCTACTAAGCCTACCGACGCTAACGAGTCTTAACCAGATGCGCCATTGAAATAATAACTACGCTATTTACTAACATGGGTAATTACTAATTTACAACGTTAAACTAAGGTTTTGGCGGAGCCTTTTCATATTTTTGGTGATATAAAGTGGGTGGGTTCTAGAGTTTAACGACAGCTTATGACAACCAGGGTCTGATTAAGGCTCAATGAAGCCCTATAGGCCAGCATCAGAAGTGGGCCTCTGCGGTGACAATCGAATCTGATACATTGCTAACAACAGCAAAGACTCTTTCCAGAGCATGGTACCAGTATTGCTGTTCGTGTTTAATCTGCTTTCCAAATTTTATACTAGTCCACAATCTTTGCGTCTAGTCAGATAATCCAAAAGAGCAGATCTGTGTTCATAACTATTTTCATGATCTTGAATAAAATGTGGATTTCTCCTATCACTAAAACCATCAGACGCCAATAAAGTCTTCGACGTTGTAAAAAGTTTACATGCAAAGCAATAAAGAGAACCGGAAGTTAAGGAATAGAGCCGCCATTCACGTTTATAATTATGTGTCACAATTTTACTTTCTTTCTGTTAAATAATCCTGTTCATTCATTCATTTCAAAAATTTATATAGCGCCCGTTCAAGAAACCTACTCAGAGGCGCTTTCAGCCAGGCTGCGACCAAGCAGAAAATACTTGAGGATACGATAGAAAACTGGTAGATTGTTCCTAGGGAGCATGCCCAGCGCTGGCCGAAGTCCATTCCAAAAGGAGGGGCCTACAACACAGAAAGCTCGGTTTAGCTTAATCGAGGATCGAGCTCGTGGGACCAGTAGCTCCCCTCTATCAGAGGGACGGAGAGCCCTACGGTAGGATACATAAGAAACCGGACAACAGAGACTAGGCCTACTTAAATAGGACTGGTCGCTACCAACGAGGCATCGATAGCCAAGCGCTGCTATCCTGTAGCTCTTGTGCAGTAGGCTATCTTGTGCGACTAGCAACATGTCGACAAGATTATATCAAATGGTCCAATCGAATTTTGGTAGACAGATTGACCTTTATCAATCCAGTACGAAATGTCTTCGTTATTAAAGTTAATCCAGTCTGTAGTTTCTGTTGATCGATTTGGATTTCTGCAATCACTGACAACAGTTAAATCGAATAAATCACTATTATTATCTTTCTTCACAACTGCCATGCTGGTATTCGATTTGGAAGCTTGTGATGCACTGGGTTGAACACTAATTGTGTCTAGAGGCTCAGAGGCTTCCTGAGCATCGCTTTCAGTGGCAGAAATGGCACTGCCTAATGGTTCAGATTCAGTATTGTCGGCTTTTTTTTTCTTAGGAAACAATATGACATGATGCACTTTAAAAAAAACATTTTCCACAACATTCTCACAGCAAGCAGACAACATTATGGTTGTTCTGCTAAGAGAATTTGTGCATCACAATTAATTTAGTACAAATATAAATCGGTCCAAAGAGAGCAAAAGACTTTTTCTAGGTGAAAAATATGACTACAATTTGGTATTCTTTACATGATTCCTTGTTTTACAGGTTCATAGGTTATTTGTTGGGAGGATGGCGGGCCCCTCCTCAGCCTGGAGCCTAAGGATTGGCTTATTTGGCTCATGCCTTAATCCGGCCCTGTTGACAACAGAGGTCGTTGCTGACGACAGAAATTTGCTTAGCATATAACAGTACTTCAGTTCATTGTTGTTGATTGGGATCACCAAGTAATGTTAATGGAAATTATTTCGTATCACTTTACAGGACTCTAGGTCTATCTATAACTATGTGAATGGCATGTTTAAAAGGTGTCTAAAGAGAATATCACACATTTGAGTGTTTAACGAGGTATAGAGCCACTGACTTCGTTTTAAGCAGATTTGCCGTGTGGTCAAATATAACGATTAGTGAATTAGGTCACATTGGATGCAACATCCTGTGTATAAGTATAATAGCGTTTGGGAAATCGGTTAGTTAATTAGTTGCAGTTTAACGAAACTGCGTGATATAACAAAGAAATGGTTTAAAGGTGTATAAAATGTAGACTTGCATCGTCCAGTGCATAGCGACATCTGTTGGCTTCGGTCGTGGGCCAAACTTCTCTCTCAAAATACATCGCTGTAATCAATTAATACCAAATAAATTTATCGTAAATTTTATGCCGATGGTTAACATAATTATATATTCATTTTACGTATATGTACAATAGATGACGCACTTGTAACACGATTCAAAGCAACATAAAACACAGAGGTCAAGAAAATAGAACAACGGTGGACGCTACATGCGAACAAACACGAAAAGACACTGAGATCACAAACGCTGCAGTAACGAAGAATGTCACTTGTATCGTCACAAAATAACCCACAAAAAAATTCTAAAATTCTGAAAATAATTGCCAGAATATGAACAAGAAGTTGATTAATCAAGTACATAGATCTAATGTAGGCTACACGTCGTCTGACGTTGCTAAATTCACGATTCCGAAATGAGAAGAAAACGGACTTCAATAGTCCGCCATTTTTAGGTAAATATGTTCCACGTTCGATGAAAGATAAAGCTTGAATATCGTCAGATTTGCTGTTTTCATTGTCACAAAATGCTGTTTAAAGGTTCAATGGCGAAATTCACATCAATTTTATAAGAAAATTGTCCGAACCGGGTTCTATTAATGTAGAATGCGTAAATAAAATGCTCGGGTAGCCATTGCAAAGTATTCACCAAGGTTGTGATATGAATTTGTCTCCTATTTCATAAAAGAGCAACGCTAAATTAAAATTTTTAACAATAAATATATCAAAATGAAAATCCCTACAGTATCACTAATGTATTTCAGAATTCATCAGTACGATTCCACCTCCTTAACTTCGTAAAGGAAAGGCACACCTACCTGACTTAGGCCTATATACTTTCTTCATTATGGCCTATAGCATCATTGGAAAGTTGAGACCACAAAGAGACCTAGTAAGGTGTAATATATTTTCGACATGTCTAAAAGTTTTGTATGTATAAAAGGACTTTGGAGACTTTAAGTACACAATGCCACAATTTTATACAACTCCGATCAAAGCAAAATTCGCACAATTTTGTAGATAATTTTAATTAACTTTATACTTCTTATTTTTATTATTAGACTTCAAGATTATTCTCATAAGACAAAAGTATTGTCTTAAAATATCCTCTGCTTCTTAACAACGATGCAACAACTATCTACATAACGTGCAATATTTTTACAGTCAAAACATATAAAAGTCATTTATTTGTTTAACTATGAATTGGGACTTGGCTTACATACTATAGCAACTATTTATCGAATTAAATATTCATGTAAGCGCTCTCAGCATAGTTCTTCTCAAGTTACTTCAAAGGGTTTAAGACACAGACAGGTATATATGCAGAGACACAATTTGCAAATGGCGCAGAATCGCACTTCAGTTATCACATGACTTCTTCTTCTATTAAGTTCTACTTTTATTCTGTCTGGGCTTCCTTTTCCTAAATTAAAGGCACCAAAACACTTGCTCTGTTGCAAAACTTAGTCCTGTTTAAATAAGAATAATTATGTTTAAAGAGGAAAACAAACTGGCAATCAAAGCTTTACAGTCACACTATCTTAATCTCAGCATTTGTGCAAATAGTTGTATTTAATAAACAAACAGTGCACTTATCTAGAAAAGAATTTAGCTGGATAAGCAAAGTGCAAGTTCTTAGTTACAGGCATGGGTCATAATTTTAAGATTATTTGAGTAAAGAAAGGTCAACTAGAGATAAATGAAAGTGAGTAAAGGCAAACCGATTAAATGAGCTTTTGAATTATGATATTCTCAAAATGTTCAATATTCTGAAACATTCATGCCTAAAGAATTGAATGTAAATTGCAACCAAACAACAGAATAGTGTTGCAATACTTTGAAGGCCTTTGCTGTAGATGTTCTAATGCTCAGAAAACGAGAACTGCCTTTATAGAATACAAAGGTGATTTTAACTGATGAAACAACAACTGAGAGACCACAGCGTTGCAAGTATAGTTACAATCGAAAAGCTGTTAAAACTTCATATGGTTAAAGGCGAGCGCTGCACCCAGAGATGTTTTAAACCAATTCGCTTGCCGCTACATATCGCATACATCTTAACATTTCTCGCATGCTGTCAGATATCTGGCTCTCGCAAGTCTCACATACTATCACAGATCTCACATGATGTTACATACCTCAAAACTGAGCACAATTGAACCGACACAGTTAGTGGAGAAGGAAGTTACAGAAGAATGCTTGAAATCACAATGCGACCTTCAAAGTATACACAAACCTACACAAAGGCTTTCACAGATTTCATCTAATTAATTTTAGGTAACTATTGAGCAAAAGTGCGGCAAAGACTCGGAAAGTAATGCTTCGTAATTGTATAGCTATATCAAGCGCCCCTTGTTGATATGGTTCTTCATCTTTGGATAAGTTGGCTTTCTGAATTGATCCTCTTCAGGAACTTGTGACTAGGCGTACAGCATAGCTCCTACACGTACCTAAGGTTGACGGATATTTAGCAGAAACTGCAATTATGATAGATTTAACACTAGTGACTATTCATTCACGTATTCAAATATCTCACAGCTGGCCTCTCATCCTTAGAATTTTATTTTCAAGTGCTTCTTTAAACTGAGTTGACAAAATTAATATGCCTATCAATTCGATGTGTTAAGATGTGAACAACGCTACAGAGGATCTAGCATGTTCAGATTAGATTCCTAGAAGGTAACTTAGTACTTTCTTAAAAACTTGTGCCTAACGATTATGCATTTGTTACTCCATTCATTTATTTCTTGCATAAACATCCAGGACTTTCAACTGTAACATGCATGGATTTCTTTGCTGTAAGTGACTCGAATACTAGCAATTACAAATAGCAAATTTACAATCTTAGTTTATACAGACCAAAACCGTGGTTCTCATGAACCTGACGGTCAATAAACGCCATTGGTTAAGAAGTAGCATTTATCCCATCGCAACGTTGAAATATATAATTTTATATTTTTCATCTCGTAGACATGACTATAATAGCTAGGCCTACGCTGCCTACACTGTGCGTTGATAATCGACCTACTCGCATTTTTTGGCCGTAACACGCAAATTTCTAAAGCTTAGGCTACAAGAATTATTTACTTAGAAATCTCTCTGTACAGTAGGCCTACCGCCATTTTTGAATAAAATCTCAGTTTTCCGTCATTTTGAAATTAATGCTTCGCGTCAGATAGCTTTAGTGAAAACGCATAATATACGAATTTATCATATTCACTCAATACATGTAGCGATGACTACATTACGAAAAAGTCAACTCTCAATTCCTTTCAGAGATGTTGGGTATAAGCCTATAAGAGCAGGCCCATCTATGAATACATTACTATAACATACAGACACCAGAGGCGTCAATTCCGCCTTGGAGCGATGAAGGCAAACCTCCGGTTCCAAGTGCCAAGAAGGCTAAATCTCCTCCCCCCCTAAGACTCAAAAGATATCCCCTACCTGAAACAGGAGGCATTTGCCTCTGAACCCCCTATCTGGACGCCTCTGACAGACACAATACAAACGTTGTACATTATGCGGATGCATACACATATATAAACACACGCCTATAGACATATTATGCCATCTGGATAACAACATGCACTATTAATATAAACAGTTTTTGTGCTCAGCAAAACAAGACTTGTGTTCGCAAATGTATATAGGCAATCTAAATATCAGTATGAAATGTACAAATTTCCAAATACACAAGGACTACGAATAGATTCTAAATATAACTATTATATTAAATATACACACATATATACATACATGCATATGCATGTATAATTATATATAATTACGGTTCTTGTTACCTTGATATAGTTGGCGATGACACATCTTGGCAAATTGTTACACAAAGGCGTTTTCGACTTAGCCTACACGTGACAGTGCTTGGTGTAACGTAAAATTCGTTAACTACGATGGGTCACACTACATGATATGAAATTACAAGTTTCGCAAAGTTTCCAAAGCGGAAAGATAATGGAGGATGTTCCCAGATCTTGTAGTTTAATTTCTACGCATGGCAAGTTCCTCTGGGCTTTTCCATGGATCGAGTCCATTTCCGTTTGGCTTTTCCGTGACTCGAGATCTAATCTCACCTACCACAATGTAAGTTCCCAGCTACTTAAGATGATTCTTAATAAGTGGAAAAGTATGGCTAGTGAAGTGTGTCTTTTTATTACTACAATAAAGGCAACTTTGGAACATAGGCCTAGGTAGGCCTATCAATTATTTAAGAAATCTTAAGGAGCATTAGTGCAGGGGTCATTCCATCCACGAGTTGTAGACTTGTTAGAATTGTATTGTATAGTATTCCGCTCATTATGACTATAGTGTCATGGCTGTCAAAAAACGCAGCCATTTACAGACTAATTACAGACCCTTACAGACTGGTTAGGAATCTGTCTCAATGAACGCAATCCTTTAATAAGAGGCCACAAAGCACAGATTTTAAGAATTCAAGGATAACTTTTACTAGTACTAAACCAGATTGCGTGCCTCTGTGAAGCCTAGTTATGTAATGTTGTAGCATTATAAGCTAACCGCAAGTTACCGTTCATGGATTAAACGCACATGTCAGAATATTATGTAATAACCCAAAGCGATATCATATGTAACACCTTTGAGTAAATATCATACCAACACGTGTTTTATTATGCTGCATCATCCACTAATTAACAATTAATTAATCTATATCTTTCAATGATCGATTATGATACACTATTGATTACTGCAACCACTTGCTTCAATTTACACTCGAAAAATATCTCAATGCACTAACAATGTTATACCATCAATTGTTTTTACATAACTTACAAGACAGCTCAATCGGGCCATCATAACAAATAAATGTTATTAACAAGTTAGCTAGATATACATCAGTAAATCGGATTCAGTAATAGCCATATGCAAACCAGACATTATAACCAGTTCTTAGAACAGAACCTCTATATTTTAAATGTACAATTGGTTAGTCTGTAATTTCGGACAAAATAGCCTAGGCAAACTTTAAAGTACG
The DNA here is from genome assembly GCA_959347315.1 of Bimastos eiseni. Lineage (NCBI taxonomy): Eukaryota > Metazoa > Annelida > Clitellata > Crassiclitellata > Lumbricidae > Bimastos > Bimastos eiseni. Next base: position 1,967,375 of record OY365808.1, read on the forward strand.
TTAATTGTGCTTAATTGGCAGATCTTTTACAATCAGAATTTACAAAATCAGATAACAAATGAACATATATGTAAACAACAGACAATTTTCAGCTTACGTATTTCACACCCACAGAGAAAGCACAAAACCGGAACATAAAAAACCACCAGTAAACAGCTGAGGATTACAGCTCAACGCATCTCACAACAAGAAAACAACATTTACAGCATCTATAAATCATCAGGGTGAAAACCGTCACACGGAAGTGAAAGATACAGAGAGAGAGAGAGAGAGAGAGAGAGAGAGAGAGAGAGAGAGAGAGAGAGAGAGAGAGAGAGAGAGAGAGAATGAGAGAGAGAGAGGAGAGAGAGAGAGAGAGAGGAGAAGAGAGAGAGAGAGAGAGAGAGAGAGGAGAGAGAGAGAGAGAGAGAAGGGAGAGAGAGAGAGAGAGAGGAGAGAGAGAGAGAGAGAGAGAGAGAGAGAGGGAGAGAGAGAGAGAGAGAGAGAGAGAGAGAGAGAGAGAGAGAGGAGAGAGAGAGAGAGAGAGAGAGAGAGAGAGAGAGAGAGAGGAGAGAGAGAGAGAGAGAGAGAGAGAGAGAGAGAGAGAGAGAGAGAGAGAGAGAGAGAGAGAGAGAGAGAGAGAGAGAGAGAGAGAGAGAGAGAGAGAGAGAGAGAGAGAGAGAGAGAGAAAGAGAGAGAGAGAGAGAGAGAGAAAGAGAGAGAGAGAGAGAGCGGCAGAGACAGTAAGAAGAAAATGGAAGAGTAAGAGTTAGTCTAAGAAATGGTGTAAGAAAGTAGAAGTTAAAAAAATAAAAGATAGACAGAGACAGATAGAGACAGTACAAGAACGTAGATAAGGAAAAAGAAGAAAACAGACAGAAACAGCAAATATCAAAGAGAAAGATTCGAGAAAGTGCGAGCGATACTTCACATTTAGCGCGCTCTATCAACGCAAACACACAAATACAGACCAGAATGAAATCGTTCAGTGCAGTTTCAACATCAACAACTTTACCCTTTCTAAAGACATCTCCAGACAAACTCGTTGACCTTGAATGAAAACAGCGAATATCTTAAAAGGATAAACACATCCAGCAAAGCAGGCTCACAACCAGATCGTCTCCTACGCTGCTCATACACAAGTCTTCCAAACGCAGAAAAGTGCACAAAACTCACATGCAAAATACAAGCACACACACAACGAAAAAACCTACACAAACGTGCACACAGACTCAGACACATACAAACATCTATTCACAGTTGATCCGCACAAGCGCTATTTTGTAGAATACACCTTCCAAAATCATTAACAATTCGAAATATTTGCCTACATCTTATATATATAGGCACAAATTACAGTATGTACATGTATGCAGAAATGTACACACAAGTAGACATACGTTGTACATGTATCAGTGTATATAATATGAAATGCACATATGCACGCATGCACGAACAGACAATGCTGCGAATGCACGCTGTGTGTAGGGCAGAACAGCAGCGACATTAAAGTTTAACATCATTATATTTACACATATCTATGTCAATAGATGTTTACAATAAGAACAATAATAATAATAATAATACCAAACAATAAGTATTCACAGAAACACAACAAAATCAATTCTACTGGGGATAAAACTGGTCATCCGAATAATACTAACAATAACAACTATACATTAATAACTATAGCTACAACAGTGTTCCTATTTCCAGTTTGCACGGATTTGCAATGCAATCTAGAAATTCGATGCTGTGCTGCCTTTAATGCAGTTTTTCAGTCAGTTTTTACTATTATGCCCAAACAGATCTCCTGTCCGAACGTGTCGGTAATGCCCCAAAGGTATATGTGGTATCTCTCGTTTCAACTTACCATAAACGTAAAATTTACTAAAAGTGAATGCTAAATGGACATCATTTTCTGTCATAGTTGTGTAGATACTATATTCATGGATACTGACGAGTCTATCTATCTTGAAGTTGCACTACAACTACAAATGCCTAATAGTTGGTAGGTACTCGTAACGGGTCACTCTCTACAAACCTCCCACACGTATACCGTCATCTGCCTCTCTGTCCCATGGACCGATCTCCTGAATGTTGTTGACCTGGTAATGGGTTGGTTTTGGATTGCCATCAGTTGATTCCTTATGCATTAGACACTAGCACAATAAAAGCCACTAGTTAACAATTAAAAGATGAAATTGCTAATAAATGTCAATAAATCAATCAATCAATTTACAAGTATATATATGTATATATATATATATATATATATACTGGGCATGTGGATAACTCATCAGGCATTTGGCAGCCTTGCTAATAGGTAATTAGTTGGCTGAGGTGTCTAATACTATGTGCACTGAAAATGAGTTATGCAAAAATTAAGTTGCTGATGTAGTTGATTTGACATGTATATGGTTGAGTTTGCCAACAATATATACAGGATTGAGTTGAAGTTCAATCTTGTAATCGGGTGTTTGAAAGAAAGGAGAAATATTTTAAACCTCTGAACAGTGTCAATATGTATTAATAGCCAGGTACTACCAGACAAGTAAAATAGAGGAACGAAGTTGAGCTGGCCACAGAAAAGAAACCTAGGCAACATTATTAGCTACATCTTCCGAGGAATAAAAAACCAGAAAGGAAATCGACTGTGCGGCACATAGGTATAAAGAGTCTCTCCCATTCGTCGGGAAAGACCGAATCACAAACTCCTTGTTCTGGCAATGCAATTTCTTCCACCCCAGACTTTTTCCTACCACTTCGTTGAAACGGCCATCCCTACTGCTCAACAACATTCGATAAACCAGTATACGCAGTCTAATTGGGTAACATTATAATTATGGCTTTGCGTAAAGAAAGTTCACATGTTAGACAACTGCAGGATCAACCAGATGGCCAATACTACCACCAAAAGCAGATAGCAAGCCAGCACTTGAATTCATACTGTACACAATATAACATACAATTCTAACATACTAACAGTTCGTAAAATCAATTACGCGGATAATATTATACGCGCCTGCGTCATAGCAAGTGCACGATTTCTCGTGCCTCTTTATGCCAAATACGACGAGTCCAAAATAATCACAGAATCAGTCAAATTCCTATTAACAATCATTTTTGTCAAGTCAACATCACCAATAGGAAACGGTAAACAAACATGCCCATAAGCAGCAATAGTAACAACAATAACAACAATGACACACATAGTTTGTATATGTCAACACACACAATCTACTTTTCAAGAAACGTATCACATAATCGGAAAAGAAACAATTTTTTCACATCTTTTTCACACCACTTCTCGTAATCCTCCATAGCTTCACATCATCCAGAAACGCTTTCGCGCGGTGCGATATCATCGGAGCAAGCACTTCCATTGCAAACGACATCTGCTAAAAGCTTCAGATCATCATTCATCAACTGCCGATATTGTTAAATATTATGATAAACAATTGAATAAACCAACTGAAACATTGTGGGACATATAGCTGCCAGAAACCAAAACGTCCTCCCTCTTTGTATGGTATGATAACACGCTATGCGTAAATTATTGACGTCACTCAAGTAGTCATCCTTTGATGTCAAATACACAAAAATTTCTGACGTCACTCTCGTGCTGATACTTTGACGTCACAACACATGAAAAAAATGGATGATATCGGTCGCAATTGAGGTCCAAACACACCACATCTTCTAGTAAGCAATTTTTTGTATCGCACAGTTCGTCCTTTCTAAAGACCAAGTCAAACAACTGCAGGTAAGTATCGTATGTCAAGTTTGGCTACGAATTGCAACAAAACGCCACCACACAATGACGCCACTCATCCTAACACTCAGCGCGGTCACCAAATCACGTGATTCAACTCTCGATTAAGGCAAGTGAGTGCAAAAGTTCGTTAGCGGGATCGCCGTAAGGCCGGTGTTTCGAGGCGAAGAGCTGTAACCATGACAGCACACGCAAACCGATGACATGCCAATCCTGGTAGCGCATTAGAGAAATAATCGATAAACATAATGGCAGCCAATGGCCGAATCCGATTGGCCAGGTGACCTCTTGACCTGACCTAGCAACGACAAGAGCTGGACCAATTGCCCAGAAACGCATATCCTATCAGACAATCCGGTGTCACGTTTCTAGGTTGTGTCGGATAGCAACTTCTGAAGCAGGCTGCCTGATTTGTTTGACATTCCTACACTTGCAGATATCTGACAATAAAAACACATATACAGACTATTATTATTACAAATATTATTATTATTATTATTACTATTATTATTATATCCTTCCATTCATCAATCCATCCATCCATCCATCAATCCACTAATGCATCGAACCATTAATCGACCAAATCTTATATCCATTCATCCATCTACCTGTCAACCAACCCATCCACCAACCCATCTGCCTAAACCACCTATCCACCTTTCAATCCACCCATCCACAATCCATTCACCCATTCAAAAACCCATCCGCCTACACCGTCCATCAATCCACCTTTCCAACAATCCACTCCTCCACAATCCATCCACCCATCAATCAACCCCTCCACAATCCATCCACCCAACAATCAAACTCTTCACAATCCATCCACCCATCAATCCACCCCTCCACCAATCCATCCACCCCTCCACAATCCATCCACCCATCAATCTACTCCTCCACAATCCATTCACCCATTAATCCACCACTCCACCAATCCATCCACCCATCCACCCCTCCACCAATCCATCCACCCCTCCACAATCCATCCACCCATCAATCAAACCCTCCCCAATCCATCCACCCATCAATCCACACCTCCACCAATCCATCCACCCCTCCACCAATCCATCCACCTCTCCACAATCCATCCACCCCTCCACCAATCCATCCATCCCTCCACCCATCAATCCACTCCTCCACAATCCATTCACCCATCAATCCACCACTCCACAAATCAATCCACCAATCCATCATTATCCACCTTAGGCAGTGTGCGTATTGAGTCGAGCTGTGGTTCAAAGATTCCATCGAACGACAGAACTGGATTCTGGATCTGATCAGTCAGTTCATCGCCTTCAGAAGGATCCCAGAACGGATTGGATCCAAGCGGATCGGATCCAAGTGGGTCGGATCCAAGCGGATCATGGCTGTTCTCACCTTCAACACAACACAAATGCAAGATACTCCAACATACTGTAAAGTACTGAACTCATCCATCATTTATGTAGAGCCTTTCCAACATGCTGAATACATTACTGCATACAGGAATTGTACTTATCCTGTATAGTCAGTTATTCCTAATTTACTGTATTTTATTTATACATTCTAATTTATTGACTCTATTTTGTCTTTATTTTATTAAAACACTTAAAACAACCTTCTTATCTATTTTATTTAATTTCTACACTTGAGCTTATTTACTGTGATTTGTCTTTATTTTTTTACGACACCTTAAACAGAAAAGTTTTATCAAATTTATTTCATTTTTACATTTTCATTTATTTACTACCATTTTGTCTTTATTATTTTATTACAACATTAAAACCAAAACATTCTTATGAATACAATTTTATTTTTACATTTTAATTAATTTACCGTTATTTCGTCTTTATTTTTTACCTGTGAACAGCAAGGGATCTCGGTTTTTTGACTCTACTCTCGGCGCCATCGCTTGTTCGAATGACGTCATCTGATTTGTGTTGTGCATCATCAGTTTCTGCTGCTTCTCCTGAGCCTTCGTAATTTCGTTAACTAAACAGTTAACCACAGCTGCAAGTATAATAATATTATTTGTTCACTGAGATAGCAGGCTGCCAAACCGCAACCTCGTACAGAATATCAACTGAACTCACACTTAAATTTGGCTTTAGTTTCAAGTAGAAAGTCCGACGAGTGATGGATAGAGTAGCCTTAGAAAGATGATGGTGGGTGGTTGGCAATGATGGACCAAGATAGTGCGGAATTCAGGAGGCAGATCGTTCCAGAGACGTGGTACGGTGTTGGATATGGTTCGGTTGGAGAACTTGAGAAGTGACTGAGGGTCGAGAATGACTGAAACAGGAGGAGAATCAGATAGAGCAGGTGGCTGGATGGTGAAGAGTAAATATCCAATATTGCACGATTACGACGTCACTGCAGCTTCATTTGGTGCTATCCTGTGCCGAGGTCTTATACATTATACACCGTTGCTAAATAAGTCACTAATTGATAAAAATAGTGGCATATATAGAATATAGAAGTCACTAATTAAAGACTATAGTGATGTTACATAAGTTACTAATTAAAAAACGATAGTGGCGATATAGAAGTTACTAATTAATAATGATAGTGGGACTATAGCAGTTCCCAGATCCGATTAGATACCTATCACTTACTTGATTCTAGTATGTCCAGCGGGATCTCGTCATCGAATCCAGGCATGGATCCGACGAGTCTAGAGGAAGCCCCAGAGTGGGCCTGTTGCTGCTGCTGGTGCTGGTGCTGTGGGAGATGGTGGTGCTGGTGCATCTGCTGGTGAAGGGAATGGTGGCCCTGCTGGGCTCGAGCGGTGCACATGTTGCGCAGTTCTTGTCTGATGTACTCTCTCGTCGACGACGTCTCCTTCAAGCCACTCATTTCCGACAGGCTCCTGTTTTTCAAACGCCAAACATACATCACTGTCATTTTGTAAAATAATATTCCAAACATTTAATTATCACAATTATAATAATTATAGTAATTGCTAAAAGTATTATTTATCATTATAATCATTGTTATGATTATTTTAATTTTATTATCACACTCATTATTATCATGATCGTCGTCGTCATCGTAATTATTATATGTATTATTATTTTAATAATTATTATTATTAGTCATCATCATTAAACATTTTAAAACCTGAGGAAGTGTAAAAATATATGTAAACAATATTAAATAAAAGTGAAAAGCTCATATTAGACACTGGGTTCTACATAACATAAATGTTCTACATAACATATTGGTAAAGAGGTGCAGTGATGCTCAATTACTGTACCAGAAATGCAATTCATTATGAAATTAAAAATCTTGAACATTTGCATCTCAATATTCGAATTATTGCTGTTGTTACACATACATACATACAACTATTGTTACTGCCCTTACTACAATAATTATTAATAGGCTACATTAATGCCGTATTCTGGCACAACAAATATTATTTATTGCCATTATTAATATTATTGTTATATTAAATTGCATTCCTAACTGTCAGGTCACCTAACTAACAAATTGGTCGAAGTTTTATGTACCGTTGAACAGTTTTTGCTGCATCTCGGCTGATAGGCTGGCGACCAATGTTGCTTCCTGTGCAGACATTGGACATTTGGTTCTTATTGGTTCCAGGTCCTTCCAGAGAAACGCTGTGATTGGATATCGGAGACAGAAGTAACGGATCTGTAATCAGATTCAGCAAGGACAATGTAATTAAGAGCATAGAACTTAGTCAGTGCAAAGATGACAAAATTATGAAAAAAACATCATTAAAGAAAAAACATCATCGCAATAAAGACAAAATAATCACAGGATAAACAATGTCATTGCAGCTTAGAACTTAACCAATGCAAAGGCAACATAATAAAAGCAAAGACAACATAATCAAAGCAAGGACAACATTATCAAAGCAAAGGCAACATAATAAAAGTAAAAACAACATAATAAAAGCAAAGACAACATAATAAAGCAAAGACAACATAATCAAAGCAAAGACAACATAATCAAAGCAAAAACAACATAATCAAAGCAAAGACAACATAATAAAGCAAAGACAACATAATCAAAGCAAGGACAACATTATCAAAGCAAAGGCAACATAATAAAAGTAAAAACAACATAATAAAAGCAAAGACAACATAATAAAGCAAAGACAACATAATCAAAGCAAAGACAACATAATCAAAGCAAAAACAACATAATCAAAGCAAAGACAACATAATAAAGCAAAGACAACATAATCAAAGCACAGACAATGTAATCAAAACAAAGAGAACGCAATCAAAGCAAGGACATTTGAAACACAGATCACCATCAATACAGTTACCCTATAAACACTATATAAATTGAATTAAATCATAGAAATTAGACAAAATAAGAAATGAGCTGTTGACTCGTACCTTGTGTTGGCTGTGCGCTTAGATGGTGCTGCTGTTCTGATACAAATACATTCGATTGGCCTTGTAACGAGTGGCGATCAGACCCAATGCGGTAACCGTTTTGTCTTCCATCTCCGAAGACAGACGACTGGACACCCATTGAACTCCCAGAAAACTGAGGAAAACACAGAGACAGAAATACAAAACTTAATTCAATTTAGAGCAACTTATAATACGATCAATTGAGTGATGAGTGAATAGCTTACACATCGGGTCATTAGATTTATATAGCACCTCTCTAAGAATAACTATTCAGATGAGATTTTAGCATGGAAACCATTGGGTAAAAGAAACGCCTTTAAACAGTGAGTAGCTGATGGAGAGAAGCCAGTCATTTGGTTAGACCTTAATGATGGCGGAACCTCATTCCAGGTAGATGGACCCACAACAGAAATATGCGTGCCTCTGAATAATAGTTATTCTGCGAGAGGTGCTATATAAAACTAAAGATGCAATATGAAGCAACAGCCAGGCTGCTTTCTCCGTACCAGTGCCTGGTGAGAATCAGTGGAGGTAAAATCCGACAGGTCACTTAATAGTAGCTTAAAAAATACTTAGTAGGCCCTAATAGCAGCCAAATCTCTACCTCTATTTCGCCAGTGACTGAAAACCATTGAAGCTGATTGTCTGATGTGAAAATTTCCTTGAGCAGATGCTATATAAACTAGAAGATATGATTACGATTACTGGAGACAGTCACCTGGTCTGAGTCGCAGATGGCCTTTGCCTGGAAGGTGTCTTCCATGCTGAGTTCCGGTGGGCTCTCAAAACCGGACGAGCTCAGGCCGTGCATTCCAGGCCGTGGAACTCGTTCCAGGTTCGACTGCCTTGTCAGTGGCTGGCCCATCGTGGATTGGCCCAACGAGGACTGGCCCTGTGGAGACTGGCCCATTTGGGACTGGCCCTTCTGGGATTGGCCCATCGGGGACTGGCCCATCTGGGATTGGCCCATCGGGGACTGGCCGAGCTGAGGTTGACCCATGGTGCCTTGTCCGAAGCTGGGGAGCTCAAGGGGCCTCAAGAATCCGGTGGATGGCATGGGCTTCGCTTGACAAGGAAGGTTCATCCGATGGTGGTGAGCCTGTGTCTGGCCCGGGTGGCCCATCGAGTGTGGGTGGTGATGACCCACGCGATTCATAGACACCCCTTTCATCGGTCCCATGCTTCCCATCTGGTTCATATGGCCCATGCCATGGTGGCCCATCGACCCCATTCCCGAATGAGTCATTCGTCCGTGGCCAGGGTGCGGCACTTGACCCATGGCCCCCGTCGGACCCATGACCCCTGCCTGACCCATGACTCCAGTCTGGCCCATAACCCCTGTCTGACCCAAGACTCCTGCCTGGGCCATGACTCCTGCCTGGCCCATGACCCCTGCCTGGCCCATGACCCCTGCCTGGCCCATGACCCCTGCTTGGCCCATGACCCCTGCCTGGCCCATGAGCCCTGTTTGGGCCATGAGTCCTGCATCACCATGACCCATGTGGCCAGAGTCGATCCCCAATCCAATCGACTCGTAGTTCATCCCGATCCCAGCAGGGTTCATCATCCCAGTCGCATTCATCCTCTGGTGCTGGTTCCCCGAAATGAACTCCATGTGACCTCTGTGACCTTTCAACCTTGATGACGACATCCGGTCAACCATGCTTGTGGCTTCCATCGACCCCTTACTTGTCTTGACTGGATGCGAGAACTCCTCGGGGGAAGATGCCGCGCTCTTCGGGTTGAATGCTCCGCCTCGCTTCATCCGATCGAAGTGGTTCATCTGGCCCATGTTCATTGCGTTCATCTGACCCAGGTTCATATTCATATGACTCATATTCATCTGGCTCATGTTGATATGGTTGCCTCCAGAGCCCATGCCCATCTGGCTCATCTGACCCACATTGATCTGGTTGATCTGGCCTACATTGATCTGATTAATCTGACCGACGTTGATCTGGTTCATTTGTCTTACGTTAATCTGGTTCATCTGGCCGATATTCATCTGGTTCAAGCTCATCTGACCCACCAGATTCATTTGATTCGGATTCATCGGTTCGCCTGCGTTCATCTGGCCGACAGAACCCTTGAACATCTGCTGAACCGAGTTCAAATTTGAACCAAAGAACGATGAACCGCCCTTGGATGGCTCGTTCACCCGGCTTCCGCTCATCATGTTCAGCCGTGTCTGGTTGAACGGAGTGACTGTTCGCTGGTCGACCATGTGGTTCCCATCTGGTTGACCTACGTTCATCTGGTTCCATCCGACCTGGTTCATGACATCAAAGTTTCTCTGGTTTGTGAACATTCCAAGTTCACCATCAGCGAGCGATGCGCTCAACGCAGGGTTCATCGCTGAACTCAAGCTCGAGTTCATGCGCTCGACAAAACGAGCACGTTTCTTTTCCCCCGTCTCCCTCATGCCACCCTGAACGGGAAGGTTACTACCCCCAAAGTATGGTCCAAACTGGTTCATTTGGGTCGAGTGACATCGTGCTGAAGGGGTCATCAGACCAAGCTTTGGTGAGCATGATTGATTCGGTCTGTGCGAGTACAGACTGCTCATTGAGGTTCCTGGGTAATTCATTGAAGAGCGAGGAATCAGGTCCGTGCTGGTCATTTGGGGATATCCATATGGGTCGACTGGGGAAAAGACATCGTCTTGGAGTGCAGGGGAAATGGGGGTGTAGTCACCAAAGATTTCCTAAAAAATAAAAAAAGTCCATTATTATTCCTTTATCGATTTGTTTATCAATTTTTCATATTATTCATTCATTGATACATAATTCATAGATTCATTCACTAATCAGTTCATTCATCCAGTCATTAATAAATTCTGTCACTGATTCATTAACCAATTTATTGATAAATTCAGTCACTGATTCATTAATCAAATCATCCAGCAATTCAATAATCAATTCATTGATTAATTAATCAATTTATTCATTGCCTGATCACATTTCCATAATTTATCAATTATTATTCACCACAATCACTCATTTTTCTATGAATACTTCATCAAATCATTTATGCAATTCAATCATAATTCATTTGTCAATTAAATCAGATCCTTTCATTTATTGACCAACTGATTGATTTCCTGAATCATTGTCTCGGCATAACTGACCTCTCGATTGCTGTTGGCGACCTCAACCCCTTGCTCGGATGTGGCAGAGGGCTTGTTGACCTGCAGTTGACCCTGGGCGAATAGCTGATGCTGCTGTAGCGATGACTGTCTCTGATAGGCTGGCAATGATGCCATGGAGGTCGCCAAATTGGGTCGGTTCATCGGGTCAAACATGTTGAACGTCTGCGGAGCAATAGATTCTAAAATACGGACAATAACAATCTAATATTTAACCTCATGACCTAACCAATAATAGATTGTGGCATTTGACCCAATGCAGAACAGGAAGTTCACAGCAACTGTAATCATAGTAGCTTCTATAGCGCCATGTTTAATAAGGCATCAAGATAGCAAAACTAAAATAAACCATAACAAGAGGAAGTGGGATAGAGAGAGATGGTCTCAGATGGAGAAATCATTGAACTTAATCACAGCAAAGACAACATAATCACAGCAAAAACAACAAAATCACAGCAAAAACAAAATAATTACAGCAAAGACAACAAAATCACAGCAAAGACAACATAATCACAGTAAAGACAAAATAATCACAGCAAAGACAAAATAATCACAGCAATGACAACATAATCACAGCAAAGACAAAATAATCACAATGGATTTTGATAATCACTAAAGTCAATGGATGCACTATAGAATTAGGATAATTATTTTCTTACATGGTTAGGTTATTTATTATACTTGTCAAATATTATCAGCAGATACTGGACTATATGAAAAATAAAACAGATGATAGTCCAAAAAACATTTCTTGTGTTTTGGTGAGGCCTAATTGCTGGGGAAATGACTGACTCTTTGCAGCATTAAATTAATTTTTTTAAATTTAGCCTAATTAAAATCAATAAAATCAACTATTAAATAAAAAGATTCAGGCGAACCGGAATTCTTCGTCCAAACGTGGCTGTACAGGACTATACTAATCGTTAAAGTCTACGCATAAATGTAACGGACAATTACAGAGGAATAAGAAAAGGACCATCACAGATCACTGTCTCAAATGAAAACATTACTCATCATCAAAAATATTCCCTAACATCAAAAACATCCATCAGCATTCAGCATCAAAAGCAATCCTTAACTTCAAAAACATACCCCAGTCTCAAAAACCCCCAGGTGCCTTACCTGTCATACGCTTTGGACATCCTGGCATCATCTGCGAGCATCTCTGTCCCCCTGGTGCAACCAACTCATCAAAGTCTCCAAGCATTCCAAGATCTGACATGTCGTTGCCTGGCCAGCCATGCCCCTGCATCGAGCGCCCTCTGTCCAGTCCCACCCCATCTCTATCCTCGACCCCTCCCTGCAACCCCAGATCCGAGTCAATCCTGGAGACCTGCTCCTCTAGGGCATTAATAGCCGACTTGGTGGCATTTTCGGCCGGCTCTAGCACCATCCCATTGCTGATGCCCAGCATCGAGTTAAGATCCTCCATCGTGAACCTCGAAGATTCGAGCACCTCTTCGAGTTCTGCAAGGATCTTCTTGTCCTCCTCCGATGGAGACCCTGCCTCGGTCCTCTCAGAGTCTTCCCCGTGGGTCGATGGGATCTCTCGCCGTCGGTTCGACATTTCCTCGGCTGCCTCCTCCTCCGTCTTTGTTCTCTGAATGAACTCCTTCAGCATCGAGTCGTCGCCCTTGTCCGCAGGTGACAGATCGCCGATGCCGTAGTCCGCCCACCCTTCCTTCAGACACCCAGCAGACTCATCGTCCATCGCCAGGGCGGCCTCGCAGGAGCTCCCCTCTCCCGCGGGATGCTGCCCCTCCGCGGCACTCGGCTCGTCGGCTTCAGCGACCGAGCCTGGGTCGTGCCCGTCGCGGTACCTCTGCGACGCTCCCTCGTCCGTCTTTCCTCCCGACTGCTGAAGCATCTGCATGAGAGGGGTGACCGTGGCTATGGCGCTGGGGTTCTTCACGCCGACCATCGGATCGTTCTCGACCTCCTTCGACAGAAGCTGAGCCAGCAGGATGTTCTTTTTCGACGGTCCGGTCGGTCCAGGCGCCTTACGCTTGCTGCACCTGGCGTCGCTCTGGCTGGGACCGTTCTCGGTCCGACTTGGGAGCTTGAAGGGGTGACCCAAGGCGGCCTCCTCGATCTCTGCCGCTTTGCGCTTAACGCCGCTCGAGAGGAACTCGCCCATATGGTACGGGAAGGACATCTCCAGGGCGATGGGTGAGGATAGACCTGACGAGGCCACCTCCGTTTCGCCCGTATGAGACTCGGCATTCTGCGCAGATGTCTAAGAGATAGGATACAAGAAAGACACGATGTAGGCCACATGATGGGATGCTCAACAGCATGACAATGTGACAGATCTAAAAAACTGTATCTCAAACATACGCATAACTGTCAAACATCTTCAAACGCATTACCTCACGAGTCAAAGGCTATCCAGAAGTCAGGCAGACAAACAGACCTACAGACAGATAGACATAGACAGACAGACAGACAGAATGCCCACATGGAGTCCCTGTAGGACCCACATGGCCCAAGCAAATGCCGATGAAATGCTAGCAGTTGACAGACAGAGAGGCAGAGCAAGAGAGAGAGACAGACAGAGACAGACTGGCAAACAGACAGACAGATAGAGAGTAACAGACAAAGGCAGACAGACATGGAGACACACAGGTGGGCGGACAGATAGACAAACTGACAGACAGACAGATAGACAAACAGACAGACAGACAGACAGATAGACAGACAGGCGGACGGACAGACGGATAGTGAGACAGAAAGAGCTGAACTGGACCTACATCATCATTGGAAAGCAGGGATTTTAGAAGTTCAGGCGATGACGACCGACTTGGTGCAAACGACTCTTCATCCTTGTTAAGAAGTTGCTATTAGGAAAAAACAAAGACCAGGAAAAATTCATTACATTACATTACATCAAATAAACAGAGGAAAAGGATGAAAATTGAAGGCAAGCAGACAGTCAAGTATTACTAATTACAACTATTAATGAGTAAGTATTGTAGTGTAGACATCCAACTCACAACAGTTCCTTGAACTAGAACAACTATGGCTCAGTTTCGATCCTTTGCTTCAATTGGTCCCTCTCTCCGGAATGTTCTTTCTCCACCCATTCGCTCTAAAATTATATCTGTCAGTCTCTCCTCGTTTTTTGTTTATCTAAAAAACCTACTTCTTCTTGCAGGGCATTGTATACTGGCAGCTCTTCTGAACGGTTCACCCTACTAGAGGCGCTATATAATGCTTAAATACAAAACAATACCATAAGTATATAACATTGAGTACTTCGACTTGAACCCCTTAGACCAAGCCATCTTTACGAACACTTCACAATCCATCGTTGCCTGTCACCCAACTTCATCTGTCTCAGGCTCCTCTATCCATCACCTCTCGGGATCTCCGCTAATGTCCTGCATTTTCATTAAAATTACCCAATCTCAATTGATCATCCACCCGCCAATCCTCGACCAAAACGACACCCGCCTTTACAGCTACTCTGCATCCTCTGACAGTCTTGAAACTGGACTTTCACCTCCCTTGTACTGCCCTTTGGACAACTCATCAGATATGACGCAGCGCTCGTGAACAGGCTGCAGCTGCGCCCAGTACTTTAGACGTTGTGTTCTCTGTGCCGCAAGACATGCGATCCAACCATTATAATTACAATTACAATTAAGGAAGATTAAGAATGAAACCTTAAGCAGTACGTCATCCTCCTTCTTCGGTTCTGCCTCGTTGGACACATTCGAGTTGGAAATGTCCATGGTTGGAACGGACCGCGTGGCCGAGGAGTCAACCGCGTCGAGGTCCCTTGAGGCGGTGGCCTGGTCCGCCTGCCCTGCCCCAGATTCCGCAGGGACGAGCTTCAGGTCGCACTTGAACGGCTGGCTGTCCTCGTCCACCTGACTCAGTAGGTGCTTCAATATGACGTTCTGCATGGCGGGCTTCTTCCCTGGCAGCGCCGACCCCGCAGCCGCCTTGGCCTCCTCGCTCGGCTGCAGCAGGCGCGGCTGCGGCCTCCCGCCCGTCTCCGAGTCGCTCAGCTCAGACTTGACGGACGCCGTCGCGGCCGCCATACCCGACCGGTGGAGGCCAGGGCTGGAGAGGCAGGAGGCGCCCGGGTCGTCCTCCTCGTCGTCGTCCCTTAGGAGGAGGTCGAGGAGATGGGCGTTCTTGTTTCCACCGCCGCCCCCGGTGATGCCTGGGGTGAGCTGTTTCTCCATCCAGGAGGTTGACGTGGAGGATGAGCCGGAGATGGAGCGCTGGCGGGTGGCCTGCTGCAGCTGGCGCATCTGCTGGATGAGGTTGACTTCGGCGAAACCAGAAGGAGGCTTCTTGGAGGAAGAGGAGAGAGAGGGGAAGTGGTCAACGGATGTGGGAGGAGAGTAGAGGCTCTCCCAACTGTCGGTCAATGACGGGCCTAGAAGCAAAACAATCTTCTCATTTAATTTATTTCTGAAATCAAATTTAACCGACGGCAGCCATTCAAGGCGCCCATTGAGTAATACATTTAACTAAACTAAGGTTTCCACTGTGCGAGAGGACTAGTCGACCTGACTGGGTATATGGGAATGAACTCAGTTTCTCAGCTCTGCACCCCAGTACGTTATCCATTACGCTATGGCTCTCATAATGATTTCCTTGAAAAGAGCCGTTGTTAAAGGTCGAATTTTAAGTGTTTCTACAGAAAGCGGTGGATAAGCAACTGGAAAAAAGATAAGTCATAATTCATAAAATTATTTCTATAGTCATTGTCATTATCGTTGCTATTGTTGTTCGTATGATCATCTTCGTTACCAGCACAACCATCATGATGACCACCCATCACCACCACCATCACCGTCATCATTACGAATATAATAATAGCTATTTTTTATCACGCTTATAATATATCTCTCATCCATTCATACCACATGTTGATTACCTCCCCTCCCCAGTTCTTCCATGCAATTGTTTAACGTCATGTTGTTGTTGGTCCATCTACCTGGAATGATCTACTTCCATCACTACGGGATAAACTAATGACCGGCTTCTCTCCATCGGATATTCACTCTTTATTAAAGTCGTTTCTCTACCCTCGGTGTCCCCGTGCTGAGAGCGCCTCTAAATGGTTATTCACGGAGAGGTGCTATATAAATCTAAAGTTTCGTGTGGGTAAGATAAGCTCTTCTCACCCGCAGAAGAATATCCGCCAAGCGATCTCGAATTGACGAGGTTCCTCTTGGACTTTGTGTCCTGTTGACTGCCAACAACGGGAACATTGAACCTTCCCTGGCCTACCTGCTGCCCCATTCCCATTCCGCCTCCCATGGTCGACGACGTACAAGGAGGCATCCACGAAGGCACCCGCTCGCATGCGGCCGCCGCTCTCTTCGACGACCGCGGGCGACCCCTTCCCTGCTTCGCTGGCTTGCACTCCTTCGGGAACCACCCCTGCTGACCGCCAGCAGACGACACGGCGCCACGTGGGCTCCGAGAGGCGGACGTGGCTGGGCTGAGAGAGGGGATGGAGCCGGCGGGGCTGCCTGGGCAGGAGGAGAGACCGCCCCTGTCGAGGGAGAGGTCGGACAGGCTCGTCCACTGGGTAGAGTTGGGAAGGAGGTCCGGAATGTCGCAGAAGGAGGAGTCGTCGGCGAGGCTGGCGAAGTCGAGCCGAGGGTCGCCGAAGAGATCCTCCAGGTCGAAGATCGTCGACTGCGGATGGGTCGATGCCGCCGAAGACGAAGAGGAACCCCCCAGACGGGACTTAGCACCACCCAGGTCCAGTCGATCTTTGCTGAATACGAACAACACATACATAAGAACGCGATCGGGGAAAATTTATATAGCACCCCTTCAAAGATCTCTTCCAGTGAAATATTACTGACACTGAGAAAGCGACGTCGTAATGTAATGAACGTAATTGGAAATTTTCATGGCGCTGCTCAGAATCTGCAGCCCTCCGAACGGACGTCTTTGCTTGGGCCAGAGAACAGGAAAGTCTTGATTCATCTTCGGAACAGGGAAGGTGAGAGGGATAGTAATTCCAGGCGCAGGAACTGTGTAAGACAGTTCCAAGCTGAGGAGACAACATATTCAAAGCTTCCACACACATGACAAATTCTGCTTATTAACGAGTGATGTTTCTAAACCCATTCTTCCATAAAAACATGATAATAGCAGTTAATAAATAATAGCAGAGTCCCATGAGGAATGGCTAAAGGACACATAGGAAGAATATCAGCTCATCAACAGGTATAGAATTAAAAAAACAATTGGTAGAAACTACAAAGAGAGCATTGAGAAGAACCCTCTTATTAGTGTCTGGAGTCCAACTGCACTGCCCACAGGCACAGAGGAATATCAGCTTATTAAGACGCATAGTTCGCGGGTATAGTTACAGAGCCTTGAAATCCAGCTTATTAAAAGATAGCAAATTGAAATGCTACCCGGAAATCAACTCCCTAATGAAATATCTCGGAATACAAAGGAAGCTTCGTGTCACAAGAACTCTTTCTCATCGTGTTGACTCTGGCTAAAGGCGGATTGTCGACTCTTCTTACTAATGAAATCTGTCTTATGCAAGATTAAGTCACCTGGTGAGGTGAGGTGAGGGTCAAATTGGATTAAGTTCATACCTGAGCTTTGAGCCAGAGTTGCCAATGATGGCTTTCATAAGACAACTGGACGCTGAACCCTTCAGTTCCGACTCAGTGTCACATTCCCTGGAAATGTTTTAGAAACAAAAGCTATGCACAAACCATATGTTATACAAATCCAAATGTTATACAAATCCAAATGTTACTAAGACCTAAATGTTACTCAAACTTAAATGTTACTGAAATGCAAATGTTACTAAAAACTTAATGTTGCACCTTAGCATTGCTTCGATTGGTCTCAATTTGTGAAAACATTTGGGTTTTAATAACATTTGTGTTTTAGAGCAAACAGAAGGAGAAAGTGCATTCCACAGAGAGAGACCATTTGAAGCAAACAATCGAGACTGAGCCAGAGCTGTTCTAGTTCGCTCTAAAATTCTATCTTGTAGTCTCTAATCCTCTACCGCTTATCTAAAAAGACCTGCATCTTCTCGCGCGGCCTTGTGCACTGGCGGCGCTTCTGAATGGTTCACCCTATTAGAGGCGCTCCATAAATACTTAAATACAATACAATACAAGAGGTTCGTAATTGATACATGTTTGCATAGGTGTTATACCAATACCAAAGATACCAAAGATTTTTATTGAGCACACACACAACACAACACACGGTCAATCAAAACAAGTAACATACAAGCACTGTAATTGACCAGATCAAGAGAGAGGTGATGTGGATGTGATCAATAGGGGAGGATACCCCAAAGGGACCGAGGGACCGCTAGTAGGGACACCCTTAATGAGAGGTATGTGACAGCGGCGGAGGTGAGAGATTTGAGAAAGGATTTATTTTGCAACTTAACTAGCTTAACTATGAAAGTCCACAAAATAATATTATCGTGATTTAAATAAGGCTAACGAGTGTCGGATGTTGGTTATACTGATGAAGCGGAAAGCGCTAGTAGATGATTACGGAGTTTAATTTTAAACATAGTTATGTGAGGTAAGTTATTCAATTATTACAGTCAATGCCACAATTATTGTAGCTCTGGAAAACTTTATAAAATAGATCAAGAAATCTCTATTCAGAGCAAAGTCTGTCAAATGTGATGAAACATGTGTTTATGTACTAAGGCGCTGTACAAATACAATAGAATAAATTACAGTACAAAACAATACAAAACAATTCAATAAAATACAATAAATAACAAAACAATACAATGAAATAAAATAAAATACAATGTAATACAATAAAATAAATTACAATACAAAACAAAACAATTCAATAAAACACATTACAATACAAAAAATACAATTCAATACAATTCAATAAAATACAATACAAAACAATTCAATAAAATACAATACATTGCAATACAATCAAATACAATCAAATACAAAACGATACAATAAAATAAATTACAATACAAAACATAACAATTCAATAAAACGCATTACAATACAAAACATAACAATTAAATAAAATACAATACAATGCAATACAATAGCCTACACAAGCCCTAGTGTAATGAAGAAGACGTCTTACCGGACAATAGAATGAGTGGACATGATAAATTCTGGATTTCCATTCATTGGGTTCTTGAAGAGTTTACTCTTCGTCTGAACAAAGACGTAGCGACTTTCGTGCAGTCGAAAACGATAGACTCCGCTAGTGTTCGATCCGTTCATGATGACTAGAGGATAAGTCAAAGAAAATCAAATAACTCGATAAATCTATTATTAGATGGGAATCAGGTAATTAATTCATCCTAGCTAGGACTAAAAGAAATAGCAATACTGATGATGGTGACAATATCAATAGTAATAATATCAATTATGCTACTACCAATACTGCCACTACTAGGCCTATTATTATTAGTAGTATTATTATTATTATTATTATTATCATTATTGTTATTATCAATATTGGTATTATTATTATTAGCAGTACTATTATTATTATTATTAATTAATTAATTAATTAATTTTTTTATAATAATTTTGTAATTGTCCGGAGGGTCAGGCCTCGTCTTCTGGGGTCAGTATTATTCCTGCTGCGCCTATACCGTGGCCATGTCTATACGGTCGATTAATTCATTTGCTAAGTGACAGCGTCGGTGAAATAAGATTTATTTATTTATTTATTAAATTTCTAACGCGTACAAGGTCACACCTAAATGTGAATCTGAGGCGCGGATAGTCAGTCGCCAGGAGAAGATGCAATTAGATTTCCAAATCCTTGACAGCTAAAGAGAAACAGTGAGTTTTGAGTCGCTTTTTAAAGGAAGGAAGTGAATTTGAGCTACGAAGAGAGAGTGGCAGTCGATTCCATTCCCTAGGAGCAGAGACATGAAATGCACGAGAGCCCATAACTGTTCTGCATCGTCGTTCAACTAAAAGACCTGTACTTGATGATCGTAAGCAACGAGGAGGAATGTAAGGAGTTAGTAGAGCATGAATATAGGTAGGTGTACTGGTGATGAGGGCTTTGTAGGTCAAACAAGCTAACTTCAATTTCATTCTGAATTCAACAGGGAGCCAATGCAGCTGGTGGAGTAGGGCAGAGGAGCATGTTCGTAGTGGGACACGTAGCACTACTCGATCTAACGTATTTTGGATACGTTGAAGTCTTTTGAGTTCCAGGTCTGAGAGACCAACAAAGAGTGAATTAACATAATCGAGGCGAGAGTTGACAAGCGAGCAGGCTAAAGTTTCATACATATTTTGAGTTAGAGCCGACCTTATGTGACGTATTGCCCTGATGAGGTAGAAACAAGATTTACAAATGCTTGTTATGTTACGCCGAAATGTGAGCTTGCTGTCAAGGGTAACTCCAAGTGTTTTGACAGTCTGAAAGCGGCATAGCAGTGCCCGCCAATTCAATGCTAGAGAGCACAAGGAAAGAACGCAGGTGTTGACATGAGCCAAATACAATTGCTTCAAACTTGTCTGGGTTTATGGCCAAACTATTGAAACAGAACCATGCATATAATAATAATTATGGATGAGAGGCATTCTTCCAGTTTTAGTTTACCAGACTGATCAGTGTGTGACAGAGCAATATGGAGTTGAGTATCATCTGCTTACTGTTGTAATTGAATTCCAAAGTGCTTAGCTACGTGACTGATTTGGGAAGTAAAGACTGTAAATAATAAAGGGCTGAGGCAGATCCCTGTGGCACTCCAGCAGTGCAAGGTGTGGGCTCCGACCGAGCAGAACCAATGCCCACCTGCTGCTTGCGGTCAACCAGGTATGAAGCTAATCAGTGTAAGGCAGTCCCAGAGACACCAAAACTTTTTTCAAGTCTTGAAAGGAGTAACTGGTGGTCTACAGTGTCAAAGGCTGCACTAAGGTCAAGACACACAGAGAGTAAGGCTTTACCATCGTTAATAGATGAGAAGATGTAATCTAGTGTAGAGACAAGAGCAGTTTCCGTGGAGTAGCCTTTGCATTATGCTGACTGGTAAGGACTGAAGTTGGGAGAGATGTAGGAGGTGAAGTACAGGGTCGCCCTGCATGGCATCCATACAGTTAAGTTCTACTCCTGTGATAATAATTTGTTCATACTACACATGCAATCAAACTGCGGCTGTGCGAGTTTGACATCAGTAAAGGAAAATTATCATTACGATTATTACGGACAAATTTACCATCACTATAGATGACGCTACATAACACTCTTGCAACCATTCGGTAACAATTACGATATGAGCCAGTGATACAGACAAGTTAAACACACCAGCATTACACACCGGTGTAATCCAACAGTGTAACATACACAAGTAACAGCCAAGTATTACACCGGGGCTAATTAGCACACTAGTAATATACACCAAAGTTGAAAGCGAGTGTTCTTTAGGTGTCGGTGTAGGCCTAATGTTCACGTATCACCGGAGAGACCGAACGCCGCACACCGGTGAAAATCCTCAGTGCCAGGGGAAGCCAAGATCCCCACGAAATCTCCCCAATCATAAAGATATTACGATCAGACGTCATCGAAACCATGAGTTATTACGACCATGAGTTATTAAGGGCTCAGCTAGACTGCGTCACTGCCGCCAAATGAGAATTGGTCGCCTGGGGGCAGTCAACCGGATTAGGCGCTGGATAGATGAACGGCCAGTCGCTGAGAAATATCGCCACATCAGTTGCGCCAAAGGAACGCCTTATTAGGAAAATCCAGTTCTGTCTGTCTGTATGTCTGTATGTCTCTGTGTGGTACTGTGTGGCTCGGAGTCTCTCTCTATCTTTCACCGCTCTTTCTCACTGCTACTCGCTCTATTCCCTTCCACTCTCCGTCTCTCTTTCTCGTCCTCTCTGCCTGCGTCTCTCTTACTGTCTCTAACACTCTACCCATATCTCTCCTCTTTTCTCCCGCCCAATAACCTCTGACCTCATCGGATATACAGCAACGGCTGTGGCGTCGTATCTGGCTGTTGAAGCCATCCAGCCGGTGGCAAAGCGAACTCAGTAAATCATCGCTCTCTAGCGATCTGATAAGATCTACGTAGCATCTATATATCGTTGCTCTTAAGCAGAGCTGTCCATAACATTATGCAAACCTAAGTAATCGTATGTAATGCAACACAGCAATGATATGGCCAAGTGGACGATACATTACGTCCTCAAACATTGTATAATATTATAATTCAATGCCATTTGGACACCATTAGAACGTCATTAACCGATGCAATATATATATATACATATATATATATATATATACATATATATATATATATATATATATATATATATATATATGGCCTACGCAACCTTCGTTCAATTGAGAGGAGCTATTTGAAAGACTGCTCTGCCAGCGCCTATTATCTTGTAATGCCAGTCCGAAGATTGGAGAAAAGAGAAGGGCAATAACAACGGCACCAGACGCCTTTGCAACGAGTCATCACTAGAGACGTTCATAAGCGATGTGATTTGACAGATTGAAATCCCAGACTAAGACATTCCATCAACTGTCATTGACTTTAGAAATTATTTAGTGTCACTACCTTTGGCCTCGACTCTGCAACAGTGCTTAAACAAATCGTGTTATTATTATTATTATTATTATTTTATTATTATTGTTATTGTTGTTGTTGTCGTCGTCGTCACCGCCGTCGTCGTTTTCGTCGTCTTCATCATCATCATCATCCTCATCATCATCATAATCATTATTATTAAAGATTTTAAACCACAGGCATTCTACAAATTGTCATCCACACTGAAACGCTGAAACGCTCAATAGGCGCTATACAAATAAGACACTTAGACTGACGGTTACCTTCGCGGTGGTGCTTCAGCAGCTGCTGTCTGTCGTTGCCATGGCAAAAGTCCTGAACATTCTCCCCGATCAGTTTTGAATATGATTGACTTCCGGGTTTCTGTCCTCCGCTGCAGCACAAAGAGTGGCAGCAGAAGTACAGTGCATGTAACCGTATAATATAATGCGATAGGGTTAGGTAATGTAATGTTATATACTGTAATGTAATAAACTGTAATGCAATCTGTTGCTATGCAATGTAATTTCTATAATGTTACGTAGTGTAATGTATCATACTGTAGTGTAGCATAAAATAATGCAATGATATTTTAATGCGCAATGTAATGGTTCCTGTCCTCCATTGCAACACACGGCTGGAAGCAGTTATTCATTGCACCATTCTGTCTCATCTAAGTAGGGCCTACACAATTGTACATAAAGTCAGGTATGGACATGGAAGAAAGTTGCCTATCCATGTCACATGTCTTAGAAGAAAGCTGCTTAACCATGTCAAATGTCTTGGAAGAAAGTTGCCTAACCATGACAAATGTCTTGGAAACAAGTTGTTTAACCGTGTCAAATGTCTTGGAAGAAAGTTGCCTAACCATGTCAAATGTCTTGGAAGAAAATTGCCTAACCGTGTCAAATGTCTTGGAAGAAAGTTGCTTAACCGTGTCAAATGTCTTGGAAGAAAGTTGCCTAACCGTGTCAAATGTCTTGGAAGAAAGTTGCCTAACCATGAAAAACTGTCTTCGAAACAAAGTTGCCTAACCGTAAAAAAATGTCTTCGAAGGAAGTTGCCTAACCGTGTCAAATGTCTTGGAGAAATCAAGCAACACAACGAGGTTTGTGTCTTGCTTGTTACGGTTTGATTTCAACTGCTTGGAGTAAATTACGGGTCATTGCAGAAATACTTTGTCTTGAAGGCATGTAATGTACTGTAGTTCAGCTTTTATATAGCACCCCTTCCAGATTATCCACTCAGAGGCGCTCTCTGCGCTGGCCTAAATGCTAAATGTCAATACCATGTATAAAACGCATCAATCAATCTATCAGTCAACTTTTCAAGAAATCTACCGAGGTGCTCTCAATCATCCTCAGCCAAAGAAAATAGGGTTCAGCATAGATGAGAAATGGGATAGAGATTTCCTAGGCAAGAGCCAAAGATTCAACAGAAACACACTTGAACGCACTTAGGCAGACTTAGACAGACAGACAGACAGACAGACAGACAGATAAACAGACAGACAGACAGACAGACATAGACAGACAGATAGACTTAGACAGACGGACAGACAGACCAAACAGACCAGACTGACACACAAACACGCACGAATGCACGCACGCACACACACATAAAAACACTTAGATCTCCTCATTGTATACATTAGATGACTCTGGTGGCAGTATAATACCTTGTGTCACAGGCCAATATCTTTCCCTTGAGGTCCTGTTTCGTCGTGAACTTCTCGATGCCAAGTGACGTCGTACTCTTCTCAACGCATCCAACACGACGAGCAATGCACGCCAGCAGACAACGGCTTGCTAGGAAAAATGAGCAACAAAAATATCACACATAGACACACGAGCACAAATACACCGTCCCTGTCTGTCGGTCTGTCAGACAGACAGACAGACACACAGACAAACACACAGTCTGTCTGCCGGCCTGTCTGTGTGTCTGTCTGTGTGTCTGTCTGTCTGTCTGTCTGTCTGTCCATCCAACCAACCAACGAAGCAGAGGAAGAGGAGGAGAAGGAGGACAAAGAAAATGATGAAGAGGAGGGCAAAAAGATGGAGAACGAGCAAGAAGAGGGGGTGGAAGGGATTGAGGAGAGAGGATGAAGAGAATGAAGAGATGGAGGAAGATTAGGAGGAGAAGGAAAAAGGAGGAGGAAGGAGACGTGATGCTAAGAACGTACATTTATCTGAGTCAGCATCTCCTGGGTGAGGCTGAAGGATGGCTGTAATCTGCATGTTGTCATAGCATGGGTCTCTCTCTTCCCCTACAACGAAAAACAGGCACACGGACACACTTAGACCACAGCGTCACTCAACGACAATTTAGATGACATTGTTCTAATCACTGACTGCTATAGCGCCCATGCGTAAAGCACAGGTCATCAACCGACGTTAAGACGATAATTATTATTAGTATGCTTTTATAATAATAATAATAATAGTAGTAGTAATAATAATAATAATAGAAATATTTAAAATAACAAAAATAATAATGACAATAATAATAATAATAATAATAATAATAAAAACAAAAATATTTAAAATAATAATAATAATTAATAATAATAAAAGATGGTGTGCATAATAATAATAATTATTATTATAAGCGTTATAATAATAAATAGTAATCTGGGGTCAAGATTTATAGAGGAAACAGAGTGAGTTCAACATGAGGGTATTATTATTATTTCAAAATAATAATAATAATAGTAATCATCATCATCATCATCGTCAACGTCGTCGCTGTCGCCGCCGCCACCATCATCATCCTCATCCTCTTCCTCCTCCTCATCATCACCACAACCATCACAATCACCATCACCAACCCCATCATCGATCAGGCTCTGAAGCGTCTCCTTCTGTAACGTGGGCGGCAGACCATTAGCGATGCCAACACCATGACAACGGCGCAACTTATCAGCTTATCGTTTTGCGGCGCTGCAGCAGACGACAGCCTAAGCAGTGGCAGCAGCAGGTGCGCTCTGCAGCAAAAGAGGAGGAAGAAGAGAGAGCCATGTTGAGCAGGGTATTAGACTATTAGGGTCATCCTTCTCGGCCAACGCCCCGTTTTGCTGTACCCCCGCAGATGCCAGTCTGAGAATGGGAGGATCGCCGATGCGCCCTGCCAGGTAGCGAACTGCTTGCTAAGAAAGCACGCTCAGTGTGGCCTAAAGTTTTAAATGCATCTCTAGGCGGCGCAGACACTGAGTGCGTCCGTGCCTACGTGTGTATTACAGCAGTAGACCTATACCAACATGAATGTTACTGTAAACGTATAAGTTGCGGTTGTGACAGCTTTCTTTGTTTTAATATTAAACGAGTATTGAATTGAATCTAAACTCAGTTTGTGGGGCACTGATATCTTCTAACCTCCGTAGAATCACCACTAACTTTGTTAGTAAGTAGTAAATAGCCACCGCAAGTGATGCGCTTGAAAGTAATGTATGGTACAGCACAGCTCCTAAAAGGTCAACTATCTGGTGGCCAATCAATCTGAATCCGTTCGACTTGGAACCTGATGTTGACACCAATAATCACAAGTTTCTCCCCAATCCAAATAGGGGAAAGAGGGAAAGACTAATGGATAACATAGGATGTGAGGAGCAGTGGGACACAAGACTGACTCCCTCTACCCACGTAAGATTGACTAGCCCCTCCATTCGCTTGGCGGCGGGGTTGGTCAAATTAGATGTAGGACGTCATAGGTGCCTTGAACGGCAGCCGTACCCCGAAATTCGACTCCTGTAATAACTTGTTATCATCCGTTCTTAGTACGTTTGTCCATTTTAGACCAATAAAACAAAAATTCATTCTACTAGGCACAAACAGTGAATCCCAAAATATATGCAAAGCAATAAACTGCAAATGAGTCTGAATGAATTCTTCAGACACCTCTAAAAATGCATGCCACCTATTCATAAGAAAAACGTTTAGTAATTAGACATACAACAACGAAACATTACTTTCCGAGTCTTTGCCGCACTTTTGCTCAATAGTTACCTAAAATTAATTAGATGAAATCTGTGAAAGCCTTTGTGTAGGTTTGTGTATACTTTGAAGGTCGCATTGTGATTTCAAGCATTCTTCTGTAACTTCCTTCTCCACTAACTGTGTCGGTTCAATTGTGCTCAGTTTTGAGGTATGTAACATCATGTGAGATCTGTGATAGTATGTGAGACTTGCGAGAGCCAGATATCTGACAGCATGCGAGAAATGTTAAGATGTATGCGGCAAGCGAATTGGTTTAAAACATCTCTGGGTGCAGCGCTCGCCTTTAACCATATGAAGTTTTAACAGCTTTTCGATTGTAACTATACTTGCAACGCTGTGGTCTCTCAGTTGTTGTTTCATCAGTTAAAATCACCTTTGTATTCTATAAAGGCAGTTCTCGTTTTCTGAGCATTAGAACATCTATAGCAAAGGCCTTCAAAGTATTGCAACACTATTCTGTTGTTTGGTTGCAATTTACATTCAATTCTTTAGGCATGAATGTTTCAGAATATTGAACATTTTGAGAATATCATAATTCAAAAGCTCATTTAATCGGTTTGCCTTTACTCACTTTCATTTATCTCTAGTTGACCTTTCTTTACTCAAATAATCTTAAAATTATGACCCATGCCTGTAACTAAGAACTTGCACTTTGCTTATCCAGCTAAATTCTTTTCTAGATAAGTGCACTGTTTGTTTATTAAATACAACTATTTGCACAAATGCTGAGATTAAGATAGTGTGACTGTAAAGCTTTGATTGCCAGTTTGTTTTCCTCTTTAAACATAATTATTCTTATTTAAACAGGACTAAGTTTTGTAACAGAGCAAGTGTTTTGGTGCCTTTAATTTAGGAAAAGGAAGCCCAGACAGAATAAAAGTAGAACTTAATAGAAGAAGAAGTCATGTGATAACTGAAGTGCGATTCTGCGCCATTTGCAAATTGTGTCTCTGCATATATACCTGTCTGTGTCTTAAACCCTTTGAAGTAACTTGAGAAGAACTATGCTGAGAGCGCTTACATGAATATTTAATTCGATAAATAGTTGCTATAGTATGTAAGCCAAGTCCCAATTCATAGTTAAACAAATAAATGACTTTTATATGTTTTGACTGTAAAAATATTGCACGTTATGTAGATAGTTGTTGCATCGTTGTTAAGAAGCAGAGGATATTTTAAGACAATACTTTTGTCTTATGAGAATAATCTTGAAGTCTAATAATAAAAATAAGAAGTATAAAGTTAATTAAAATTATCTGCAAAATTGTGCGAATTTTGCTTTGATCGGAGTTGTAGAAAATTGTGGCATTGTGTACTTAAAGTCTCCAAAGTCCTTTTATACATACAAAACTTTTAGACATGTCGAAAATATATTACACCTTACTAGGTCTCTTTGTGGTCTCAACTTTCCAATGATGCTATAGGCCATAATGAAGAAAGTATATAGGCCTAAGTCAGGTAGGTGTGCCTTTCCTTTACGAAGTTAAGGAGGTGGAATCGTACTGATGAATTCTGAAATACATTAGTGATACTGTAGGGATTTTCATTTTGATATATTTATTGTTAAAAATTTTAATTTAGCGTTGCTCTTTTATGAAATAGGAGACAAATTCATATCACAACCTTGGTGAATACTTTGCAATGGCTACCCGAGCATTTTAGTCACGCATTCTACATTAATAGAACCCGGTTCGGACAATTTTCTTATAAAATTGATGTGAATTTCGCCATTGAACCTTTAAACAGGATTTTATGACAATGAAAACAGCAAATCTGATGATATTCAAGCTTTATCTTTCATCGAACGTGGAACATATTTACCTAAAAATGGCGGACAATTGAAGTCCGTTTTCTTCTCATTTCGGAATCGTGAATTTAGCAACGTCAGACGACGTGTAGCCTACATTAGATCTATGTACTTGATTAATCAACTTCTTGTTCATATTCTGGAAATTATTTTCAGAATTTTAGAATTTTGTTGTGGGTTATTTTGTGACGATACAAGTGACATTCTTCGTTACTGCAGCGTTTGTGATCTCAGTGTCTTTTCGTGTTTGTTCGCATGTAGCGTCCACCGTTGTTGTATTTTCTTGACCTCTGTGTTTTATGTTGCTTTGAATCGTGTTACAAGTGCGTCATCTATTGTACATATACGTAAGATGAATATATAATTATGTTAACCATCGGCATAAAATTTACGATAAATTTATTTGGTATTAATTAATTACAGCGATGTATTTTGAGAGAAAAGTTTGGCCCAACGACCGAAGCCAACAGATGTCGCTATGCACTGGACGAAGCAAGTCTACATTTTATACACCTTTAAAACATTTAGTTGTTATATCACGCAGTTTCGTTAAACTTCAACAAACTAACTAACCACTTTCCCAAAGGCTATTATACTTATACACAGGATGTTGCATATAATGTGACCTAATTCACTAATCGTTGCAAATATATTTGACCACATGGCAAACCTGCTTAAAACGAAGTCAGCGGCTCTACACCTCATTAAACACTCAAATGTGTGATATTCCCTTTTAAGATCCCTTTTAAACATGCAATTCACATATTTATAGGTAGGCCTAGGAGTCCTGATTTACTAAGTGGAACAGAATTTCAATTAACATTACTTGGTGATACCTATCAACAAAAATGAACTGAAGTGCTGTAATATGCCTAGCAAATTTCTTTCGATGGCAAAGGCCTTTGTTGTCATAAGCTGTCGTTAAACCCTGGATCCATCCATCAATCATAATATTATCAGTGAAAGGATACAATAGAATGATCATTGCCATCGAAGTGTGGTTAAACTAAAACCACTGCTCCTAACATATCCTCAATTTGGCTGTGCCAGTCTCCAGCCTTTGTAAAGGCGGAGAGCGACACTAACAATCTTCGTTATCACACTATCTGGTGAGAACTGTTCAAAAATATTAATAATGTCTGTCTAATTCGACAATCTTTGCCATAAGATGCGGAAAACAGTGGGTCCATTAATTATTAATATACATAATAATAAACTGCAAAACGGATGAATGAAATCTTAGACACCTTTAGAAACACTTCCAACTCACATATAAGATAAACCTTGACAAAAAATCTGCTTAATTTTGTCAAAGGAATGATAAAAAGTAACATGATGCAAGTGAGATTTATTATCACTTACTGTGTTTTTAAACAACAACTTCACTTTGGCAGTGCCAGTCCCAAGCCTTGATAAAGGAGGAGGAAGACGATAATGATCTTTATTTTCACAGTGTCAGTAAACCTAAACCACTGTTAAAAACATACTATTCACTCTGCCACTGTTCGCCCTATGGCAATGCCAGTCCCAAGCCCAGATAAAGGAGGAGGGCAACTATTCTGACCTCAATCGGTATCTTGCAAGGGACTGACCTGGTGGTTTGACGTTCATTCGACATGAGAACGTCCGACTCTTAGAGGTCGACTCCTTTGATAACAGTTCGAGGCTCTTTGTGAAGTGACTGTAGTCCTCTCCATGTACCAGGTTGTATATCTTGTTACCAATCAAATCATCCTATGAAAAAAACACAGACGTTCCATCCATATAATTACTCCTTCTATGTTGAAATAAATCAATCTATAAACCGACCAAGACCATTCTAAACCATTGCAAACCATTCTAAACCAATCCAAAACAATCAAAGCCAGTTAAAACCATTAAAAACCATTCTAAACCAATCTAAAAAAGTAAGAACCGTGATAAACCATTTTAAACCATTCTATACAAATCTAAGCCATCATAAACCGTCCTAAAACCAATCAGGGACAATCATAAACCATTATAAACCAATCAAAACTAGTATAAACTAATCTCAACTAATAACACCAATTGTGATTGATAGTATGTAATCAAAACAATGGATATTAATGGTCACTGCTAACTGTTCACATGCAATCACTTGATTGTACAATAATTGGTGAAAACAATAAAAAAAATATGGTAATGGTTATGGTTAAACTTAGATTTATAACATAATGGGCGCCCTGCATGGCTGCAGATTGCTTAAATCGACTCCTATGATAAGTAACTTGTCTTCATTTGCTCAAACAGTGTTTGTAATTATACTGTAATTTGTCAGTTTGAAATTACATAACAATTATTATTATTATTATTATTAGTATTGCTTGTTTGAAGCTGTGCTAAGCTAATGATTCATGGTGCTAAAGACATCAGCCTGAATTGCTATGCCAACCCACTTTACGCTCTGGACCAACCTTTGGACAACCCCTCTGATTCGATGCAGTGCTCGAGAATAAGCTGGTGCCCTGTCATTGGCTTTCGAGTGCCGCTTAGAAGCCAGAAGATTACGATCACATTCGTCAACTGACAAAGCAGATTCGCTACACACTTGCTGGGTCATTCTATGCTGTAAATGCAAACTTCAATGAACTCTGAATAGCTTTGAGGGAGGCAGTATAATTTATATAATATATATACACGTATATATATATATTATATAGTTGACCTGAAAAGCATTGCGCTGTGTATCACGTGCTAAACACGTTGAGACGCTCATACAGCGTCGCCAGCATAACACGTACCGGTAAATCATGTAAAAGAAGCTCATGTCATTGGTTCCCAGACAATTTCCACAAGGAGCAAAAACGCGCTATTGTGCAAGCTCCACATTTTTATTACGAATATCATCTCTATTGAAATCACGAAATTAACTTTAAAAACTATTCTCTTTCTAAAGCTTTATAATTTTTGCGCAAGTTTCAAACTGATAACAACGTAGTACGATTACATGTACAGTATAAACGAACGATGACAAGTTATTACAGGAGACAAATTTAACTGTCAGAAGCTATGCAAGGCGCTCATTACGTCATATATAACTTATCTTGGTAAGATCATGCACATTGTCTATTTATGCCCAAGAACAGAATCGGTTTACTTTCAAGCAAAATACAAATAACGTTGCCCACAACTTGTGGAGTCTATCGAAAAATTATAAGATAAGCTGCACTTGATAATGAAATCCGAAACAATGACTTAATTCAACCACCCTGCGCCTATCCTACAGTAACCCTTTAAGGTCACCACTCAGGAGCGCTCTCGACCCAGCCCTCCCTGGAAAGAACGGTCGTAAGGCTTTGGGAACAATCCCCCTCCCATAGAAACCCACAGGAAAAAATCGAAATTCCGTCGATTATTTAAATCTTAACTCTGGCACCGACATTTTTGCCATTCTAAAATGCCATAGAATTAGCACTGTGCTGGAAACGCTAGGGCGGTTTTGAGCATTAATAGTAAGGAATGTATGGAGACAAGGCTAATACAGAAATGTTAGTATTATTATTATTTAATAGCACTTCTATTGCGCTCGTATCTAATGCCAAGTGCATCAATCGATGGTGCATAAAATCCACACCGTGATCCCGTCAATTCCATTAGATCAGTCAGAGAGACAGCCTATGGAGGGTATGCCAACTATCGATTATGCGTGAAATAGCGTTCAAAACATTTGTTGCAATCTTATCAATGGGTAATTACCATTAACCATTGTCATTTAAGATGAAATAAAATCAATTACAATTCATCTATGATTAGAAAACAACAAAGAAAGATTGAACAGCATTAATCGTGACGTCATCTAAATTTTAGGATCACCAACCAATAAGTTCCTGAAGAACATAAAAATTAGAAAAGAAACATGATGCCATCCAAGGTTGAATAACGAAAGAAAACGGGATGATGAGAAATTGACAAAAAAGCAACCAGAAGCAGTGGAAGCAGGATAGAAAGAAACCATAATATGATTGTAACCTTTGTGTATTTGAGGTACTGAGTGACGTTCTCCGATATGAACTGAATCTTTCCCATGTTATCTACCATGAACAGGAAACCGTCAAGTGCCTACAATGCCATACACATTGAAAATATAAACATTGCACTCCTTCATTACATTTATATATGTGTGTATAATATATATATATGCCATTTATGTCTATATATAAATGCAAATATATACACATGTGTCTTTGTATGTATGCAACCAAGTGTGTAGGTGTGAATGTATTTATATATGTTTGCTGTATTCAAGTATGTGTACATGAGCATGTTTGTATGTATGTGTGAGCATGTATATATATGCATATGTATATGTGTTTTGTTTGTATGTATATATGCATTAATGCATAACTGAATATAACATTAATAATAATAATAATAAAAATAATAATAATAATAATTGCTATTTAATAGCTGACAACAAAGCAGTATGATTGCATACATTATGAGAACAAGATCTCACAAGAGTCAAATCTAACTGTTGGTAAGGCACTCATTATGTTATAAGTGCATAACAAACATTGTATGCATGTATAGATGAGTGCGTGTATGTGCAAAACATAAAAAATCTCCAGCTTTGTATGTATGTATGTATGTATGTATGTATGTATGTATGTATGCATGCATTCATGCATGTAAGTATGTATGTATGTATGTATGCATGTATGTATGTATGTCACTCAACTTTCAATTAACAACCTCAAAGAGACCTCTCAAAGGAGCTGGCCCACATTTTAGCAATCATTAGGAGCAATACTCAGAGAAGTCACCACCGATAGGCTCCCCAAACCCGTATCCTACCAACATCATCGCCGTTGAAGTCCAGGAAACTTCGTATCGTCTCCCAGTACAAACATTTTGCCAACATCACAGAACACTTGTTGTACCATAAGCCTAAACAGCAGCCACCCAACCTGTTAGAATGTTTTCTGTTTCCTTTAAGAGATGGGAAAACATTATCTCCAGTATCTTCAGTTGAATCACTTTGGATCTGTCGGACTCAACGGACTCAGGCAGTATAATTACAGGCATACAGGCAGTGGATACTACAGAAGACATCATAGGCACATACACACGCACGCATACACACACACACACGCATGGACATATACACATGCATATTTTCTACAGACTAATAAGCTTATACACAGAAACACATTTCTAGACACCTAGAAATGTGCAGTGTATACGTCTTTCCGCAAACGTGTGTGCGTGCGTAGGAGGATCTGTCTGTGTGTGTTTGAGTGCATGTGTGTGTATGTGTGACTGTGTGTATGTGTGTTTGAGTGCATTTGTGTGCGTCTCTCTCTGTTTCTGTCTTTCTGTCTCTCGCTCTGAGTGCGCGCGTGTGTACGTGTTACCTCGAGTAGCAGTGGTCCGATGATGTCATTGGCTAGAACTGAGGGACTCCTCGTCGACGACACTTGACTCTGTTGTACGATGTCTTTGTTGCTCTCTGCAACACAGACAACAAGCATAATAAGCAAACAATGATCAACAAAAAAGACCAAAAACAAGCTCCACTGTCCTGCAATAATGGAACAACAACCTCCCCTTCCCCGCACACACTGAGTGACTCCGCTGAGTAATTCTCAGTGAAGGTTTCCTATCCTGAGTATATATAGTTGAGGAATGGATAAATGGTCGCTCAGGGAAGTGACGATGGGGGTTCAGAGGGGTTGGATTTCCGGTCTAAGCAGCAAGGGCGTTGATACAGTTAGGAATTAATCTGATACCCAAACATTCTCATCAGCCTACCCCATACTTCGTTTTTGACAACTCGTACCCAACGTTAACTTGAACACGTCTGCCAACCTGGTGCCAGCGTATAGCCAGCGACACAAGCGGCAATATGGAAGATGTCATGGGCGGCGGAGTTGGCCAGTTCTGCGCAGAATGAAACGATATCGCCTCAGCCAATCAGGAAGAAGAAGATTAACAACGCTCGCGTTGACCGAGACAAGCGGTCACCCAGAAAGATATAAACATATATATATATATATATATATATTGACATTTATATGGCGTCTTCGACACATTTGACTAGTTGACAGATTAATAAGTCTCTTCGTACTGACATTTACAGATGATACAAACAGCGCCAGATAGAACAAAACGTATCGGATTAATTGCGCAGACCGTCTAAGATGATCAAAACACGGAAATACCATGCATCTTTCCTGCTGCTGAAGTCCAATCCAACCAACTGTTGCATTTTATGGAGAGTCAAAAACCAACCATCGTCAGAATCTCTTAGTACCGCACATGTGTACCGTGCCACCTGGGACTAACATGGATGGGGAATGATTCCGACGAAAACTGGGTCATTGACCTAGATCATGTGTGTGGTTACATCCGGGACTTTTACAGCATAAAATAATCGGCTGCCACGTTTCTTTAAACGAAACAAAACGACTCAGTAAATAGAACGTGCAACATAAATAAATGTGCTCAAAGGAAGATTTTTGACTGATCTGAATTAATTCAGATCAGCATTTCGGTGACTATACGTTCAAAGTTATCTTGCCAAGTACCCGGATGTCGCTTTACTTATTACACGGCCGACCACAGACACCGCCCGCAATGCATCAGAAAAGACGATCACTGATTGGCTGATACGTTGCGGCTTCATACCCCTTCCGTATTAGACCCAGGTGCAACGTCTGCCTGCATGACTCTTTTCTGACTTGTCAACGTCCAATATCCGAAGTATAGATTCTGTAAGAAGTACTAACAAGTAACAACTATTCAATAAACACGGGAAGCCTTTGGCCAGGTGAAAAGACAATAAATTCCGGCCGGACCGCATTTCCTCAGACATAAAAGTCTCACATGAAACGTTCTTAACGTTGCCCGGACAGGCTGTAATACACATTCACTGGGAAATGACTTTCCTATCGGCCACCTGTTACGACCGACCAGTCTTCGGAGTCACGTGGTCTGGCGGACGAATCGAAAACTCATTAGCTCTCCGGATTTTCTTTGCTCATTACGGAGTCTGTTGTTCACGAAAGTCCTGCCGTATGCCGCTGTTCTTACCACAGTCAACCCTAGCTCTTCTGCTGGAGTGCAGAGAGTTCTGCTTGGTAAAGATCGTAGTCTTGATTGATTGATTGATTGATTATACCGAACGACGCAAGGGACATATTGGACGATACGGAGGATTTAAATTCGTAGTCGTCGTCGTATATACATGTAGGCCTAAATGCACTAAAATAGCGCATGTACTTAAAGAAAATCCAAACAGCGAAAATACAAACCAACGACAATTTCGTATAGAAAACATTAGGTTTAAAAATACACACTTACTGTGTATATATACATATAAATTATAATATATATACTATATGTATAAAGGTTTTTGTATATGACTGTATAAAGGTTAGACTTTATAAACTGTTTGTGCCATTGCATCGGCTTATTTCTCTTATGATTATGACTTGGTTTAGGTGCGCCACCGCTTGATACCCTCTGCTCTTTACACAGGCGATATTGAACCTACTGTACAATCACAATTAACTTTGTGAAAAGAGAGATTTTGAGTACAAGTGCGTATGTCGGGGGTCACGAAACATGGGCACCTACGCAACTATAACTGTCTAATTATGACGTCCACATTTTGAACTAATGTGGCGTTCTGCCACCCGAGCGCCTGCCTAGCGCTAACGGACGGTGTCGACTCCAGCTTGCTGACACGTCTGGAGTCGCCCGAGTCACTTCCTTATCAAATCACAAATGCCAAATAGTTGCTCTCTATATCTACCAGGATGATCGCTCTCACCAGTATAGATTAAGGATGGGCCTCTTCTCCAAGAAAGGTAACTCCGTTCGAATTAGTCACGAGGTCTGACTCTGCCAATTCCGCGGTCGGCGGATGGGCAGCGTTCTGAGGATGGCCGTACTCAAAACAGGGTTCGTAATCATACCGGCAGGAGTCTATCTCGCTTTGTCTACCTTCCAAGCTACTAGCCTCTTCTTACTGTCTACCTGATTTCGTACCATTCAGCATCTCGTGACTCTGAAACTATCACCAATAAGGGAAACCAAACGTTTTCTTAAGTTACGATGTTCAGATAGACTTGAAACAAGTCCCTAAGTCATATCTGCCTAGACAATTATCGGTAGAAATTCAACGTCTTGTACTTCTAGACATTACTGTTCTCAACTCTCTAAACTCTGTCGTCCTAGACACTACCAGTCTCACAGCACTTCGTCATATCATGCTAGACACAGCTATCACGCCTTCTACTCAACACGTATCTCTCGATCTATTTCCGTGTATGGCATAACTGCCGCACACGTATATTTTATCATGCACCACAATTGACGGAGTAAGTTCCCGTCCTCTGTGTTAGCTGTTAACCACCAACACTGATATAATCTGCTTAGATAAAAATGACAATGGCATGGTATTTACGGACACTGATAGTGAAGGTCTACTGTCTATAAATTTCGCTATCTGCACACAGATCTTCGATCCGACCTACGCACGAGGGGGCCCAACCTCGCACTTCAGTCAGTTCTCAGAACTGTGTGTGACGACAAGCAACCATGTATCCACCTGAGTACCCGATTACCCAAACGTACTCGTATCGATCACTTCGATCAGACACGCAAGTAGATACACTTCGGGAACACGGGAGGAGTATCTATGACCAACGTAGGTAGCCAACAGTAATATTTACGTATCGATTAATTTTTGGTCTTCTACTGGTCTACTTGTTATCATTAACCTGGGTTTCCGACTACCCAGACCTTAACGTGCCTCTTCGTCCATTTCCGTGTGTGGCATACCGGCCTCACACGCATAAGTTATCATGTACACGATTGACCGTCCTCTGCGTTGGCAATTGTCCGCCAACACCGTAATATACTCTGAGACTTTGGGAAACCGGGAGGAGTAACTAGGACCAACGTAGGTAACAGACAAGAGTACTTATCGAAAGACCATAAAACCATCAAGAAGAGTTATTTGAGTTGTAACCTGAAGGTATCAATCGGCACCAGTGTTTTCTCTTATTTGTAACGTGCTCTTCTAACGTGTTCGCCTCCACGTGTAATTCCAGCGGGTCCTTCGGGAATATCCCGGTATTTCTATCGAACGGCCACCCGAACTCTGTCACTGTCTGTACCACTCTCGGCCCCCGGGCCTCTCTGACTATATGCGGTCGCTAATCCTGGGACTCACCCAGTCTGTATCTATCACGGCCACCCGAATGTTAACGATCTCGGCTACCCGAACTTCCACGGTCTCCGACAGCCCAAGTGCTGCCGGAAAACCCCGAGAGTAACTATAACCACGTTAGGTAGCCATGTATATATATATATATATATATTAACGAAACTGTACAGGGAAAAGAATATGCGGAAACACCCGCAATTATTGAGGTCTTCGGCACAAGTCACGACCGCTTCTTGAGCGCCTTGCATAGCTTCTGACAGTTAAATTTTATTCCTGTAATAACTTGTCATCGTTCGATTATACTGTACATCGTCGAACGCACTAACGGGATCGCCTTCCCACTATTTATCGATCGTATCAACTGCGGTCACCTTCCCCGTTTTTTTCTGATGAACTTTCCTCGTATGTGCCAACGCTCCACCGGCAGCTCTCGGTCTGTATGGTTGCTACTCCAGCAATCTACCCGGGTTGTGTTCCTCTTGCGGCCACCAGAACTTCTACGATTGCGGCCACCCGAATTTCCACGATCTCGGTCACCCAAATTTTCACGTCTCCGACAATCTGTTGGAAACTGGCAGGAGTAGCTATGACCGTACTAGGTAGCCAACAAGTATATTTCTTGGCCTGCTTTCATCTGTTACATACTTTAATATTCGATCATCAGGATTCTCACATGTATGTCACTCTCATTGACTGCGTTTATTCCTCCCATCGTAGGAACATATTTGTACTCGTCACCTAGAGCTCTGACCAACGGTAATGCACCAACTCTCGTAAACTTCGTTTCTGAGTCCTCAGACTCGATTCTCTCACAGGCACCTGAGGTAAGTGTCACCACGTTACCTCTATGTTTCACATAGACCTGTATTATTATAATCACTTCTTTTTCTGAAGCAATTGTACTCTCTTATACACTGGAACGAACCACAGACAGATCTTTCGAGGAAGTCCTCGAAAAGAGATTATGTAGTTAGATCTACAAGAAGAAATCCTGCGGCTAGTCCCGCAAGTCGAAGCCTCGCGGGGAAACCGCGAGTCAAGATATTTCAACTAGACATTGAACTGAATAGATGTCTGGAAAACCAGAGGAGTAACTGTGACAGACAGAGGTAGCCAACAAGAATATTTATCGAAAGACCGTAAGAAGACATACTGCGGGGACACCGCAAGTACAGATATTACGTTTAGTAACTCAAGCAAAGATACGGGAAGAAACCACGAGCAAAGACATTGCGATCAGACACGCAAATCAACAGATTGCTGGTAAACGGCGGGCGGGTTTGTATGAGCACGTTAGGTAGCCAAGTATAGATATTTACGGAAAACCGTCAATAGAAAATAATCTTGCGGTGACGCCCGCAATTGATGAGGTCTTCGGCACCAATGGGAACTTTCCCTGTATCGAACGCATGGGGTCACCCTTCCCATATTTATTGAACGTATTTATGTTTTCCAGTAAGTGTCAACGGCTTCACCGGTAGCTCTCTCGGTCTATATCCAACGGCTTCACTGGGCCGCCTCCCCGTATTTTAACCAACGCGTTCACTGGGGAATTCTTCCCAAATATTGTCTCAACGGCCGCTGTAATCTGTCTCGCTATTTTCGATCGCCTCCGCTTGGGATTTTTCCGACATATTATCTCAATGGCCAACGAGGCCTTTCTCCATATAAGCGTTCGGTTGCTCGGGGCTTTACCCGATCTCTTTCTCACGGCCGCCGACCAGGTCACTATTTTCACCGTTTTCCCGTACAGAACTGTCATTCATTCATTTATTTCTCTCGATCGGGTCTTTACGCACTCTTGAACGGTACCCAGACCTGTGAGCATTTCTCACGATCGGTCTTTCTCTGTCAGCCTGTTGACTCCTACGATCGGTCCGTCTTGCGATCGACGGCAGAGGGGCCCACCCCACCAGATCAGCGAAAAGCAGCACCAGCCTGACCGCGAGAGCGCTGTCACTAGAGATCGTATTTATATGGCAAGACGATCTCTGGAGCGGTACGAGAACCACTCTACATATGAAACAGTACGAACCACTGCTCCACATATATAGCGATGCACCGTATGTCAGGCTATAATCAACCCGATTTATGCGTCTGCAAGCTATGCACTGAACTAAAAACCGACGATCGGTCTTCCCTCCTATACGCAACAGTGTAAAATGGCGAGCCGATTATTTAAATAAATCATTCATTCAAGCCTTGTGGCTTGTCCGCCACACTATTAAAATCAGAACTGAAAACCCTGTCACATACTATAATTATTTACTGTTTAATCAATTTTATGTAGGCCTATACCCCACTAGACTTTTTTAAATGTATGTGTTGTCAGTATTTTGTTCCTAACAAAATAAAAAGTCTACGGTAAAATCAATGTCTTATAAGAGGTCTTTAGAAATTTAACCTTTGAAGGGGGGTTAGAGCTCAGATGTACATGTTCGTACGCACGGGAGGAGGGATCCACAAAACATACGCGGAGCAACATGCGGTATGAAAAGTACGAAAATACGATTTTTTGCGTACGCAATATATGGATGTAGCCTTGGCAATAGCGGACTTGATTTGGTATAGCACCGGTGAATAAGCTGGTCTCTCTGACTACCGCCACTTTTGTGGGCGCCGAGAAATTTTCTAACATTTACATTACGTTACAATACAGATGCGACCAGAGCTTAACGTGTCTTGCAATCCGATACAGTAGGCCATTCGAGCTGTCGTATGTATTTTCGTCGATTAGTCCAAAGATCGTCAATACGCCTCGACCGACCACGCCTGCGTGTGACGCTTGCATTGGCCTAGAGCTCGGTTGACACATGTCGTGCGCTGTATACATATCGACGGAGGCTAGACCTTATCGGGTCGGATTGAACGCAAACGGCACGCGCTCCTACGCCTGCACGTGCCCAACACGGACATCATTTTATTCTCTGGACGCGGAGGAGCCTCGTATTTTTTCTAGCTCATTTTGAAAATTTATAAAGCGCCGCTTCATGATATTATACTCTGTGTTAGTCTAAAATAATTATGTTAAATTTCATAACGAACGAATTTTTAGAACAGTTAGCAAATTTATGCAAAGGAAGATGGGTTCTCTACGGGCTGCATACAGTATATAACAAACCGCTAGGGTTCACTTTTAAGCGTATCGGCTAACAAGCAGTCGTAAATTGGAAGTTTTAACGTCATATTTTAATAGCTTTTCTTATAATGAGGCAGAGCACCACATTATTTAGATGCACTGAGTCGTATCAGAGAGATTGGCGAGACTGCGAGAGATGATAGCAAGTAAAGAACCACGTGGGGCTGCTACAAGACCAGGAGACAGAATAAGCCAGAGCAATGAGATCAGCTGTAGAACTTACGAAGTACGCTTTTTAAAAGTGCTTACTCAGCATGAAGGCATTTCACATCAACAATACATTACAATCGTAACTGTAGCTACGTCTAACTGCTGCGTTCGCTGCTGTTCACCAGGGAGTATCTAGCTTCAAGCACATTTGCTTTTGATAAGCTCTCTGTCTGTCTGTCTGTCTGCCTGTGCATCGCTGTCTGTCTATTTATGTCTCTCGCTCTCTCTCTCTCTCTCTCTCTCTCTCTGTCTG
Source organism: Bimastos eiseni (assembly GCA_959347315.1). Classification (NCBI taxonomy): domain Eukaryota; kingdom Metazoa; phylum Annelida; class Clitellata; order Crassiclitellata; family Lumbricidae; genus Bimastos; species Bimastos eiseni. The sequence continues at coordinate 2,008,786 of OY365808.1, forward strand.
CCTCAACGGTTTGTCTTTCCGTCACTCTCACTCTTTAGACTGACTGCCTGTCTATCTGTCTCTGCCTGTCCCTGACTCTCTCACTCTCTTTCCACGGTTGGTCTGTCTGTCTGTCTGACTCTGTCTCTGCATGTGTTTCCTTCTCTATTTAACTTTCTCTCTCTGCGTCTCTGTATCTCAGTGTCTACCTGTCTGTCTGTCTCTGTCTCTCTCTACACAGTGGGCGTCGTAACTGTGGTCGATTGCACAGCTCAACCATAAGCTACGGGTTCTGCTGAATAATTGACGTCCCTCAAACTGCGAGAACGAGGTTCAAACGACTCACGTCCTACCAAGTACCAGAGCCCAACACCAGCTATAAGACAACACGAAGGACAGACGGATAGAAGGAAGGAAGAATAAATCGAAGAAAGAAGAAGAATAAGAAAAGTTTTTTTTAAACTAAGAAATAAGTATCTTCTTTATTTAATAAACTGCATATCCGCACTTTGGTGTACAATTCATTCAAAAGTATACACAGCATTTTAATAAAGTAGGATTTTTTGCCTATGACTTAACACATTCGTGCGGTTGTGGGAGTAATAAGAAGTAAGAAGGGAATGACGGATGGATGGATGGATGTACACAAGGAAGAAAGAAAGAAAGAAAGAAAGGAAGGAAGGAAGGAAGGAAAAAAGGAAGGAAGGAAGGAAGGAAGGAAGGAAAAAAGGAAGGAAGGGAATGATGGATGGATGGATGAATGGATGTACACAAGACACAAGAGGGAAGGAAGGACGGGAGGAGGGATGAAAAGAAGGACAGTGAGAAGTAGGAAGAGAAGGAAGAATAAAAGGAAACAAGGAAGGAAGGAAGGAAGGAGGGACGACAGCAAGAAGGGCATGCTGAATGAAAGGAAGGAATACATCAAAGTGCTTCTAAGTAGATATAGTGAAAGGGCGATATAGTAATTTTCATTGATTGATTGATTCATTGATCGATTGACCGACTGATGATTGATTAATCAATTGATTGACATGATAATGATAGATATGACATGGCCCGGTTATCAAGCTCTGACGTGTCTTTTGCCTGCAGGCACTGACAAGAGATTTCCCAGATGTGCTTTACATTACAATACATACCAAAACAGCGCACCTGTACAACCCGTACACTGACAAATACGTACACAGTACACGCATATATTATACATACATACATTCATGCATACACTCAGCCTCTCATGCATAATTCGTCTGCTAATGTAAAGTAAGCGAAACCAACGAATATCCGGTTCTTTCGTGGGCCTTGTTTGGCGTTTTACGTCTGCCCAAGCGATGCGAGTAGATTGCTTTTATCGATCCCAAAATGGTCAGCAAAAAACGTCGGCGAGACAGGCAGCCTACAAAGACCCACCCTCCAATGGACTGGTACTAATCGTAGTCTGTTGGATCAAGCCCCGTTGTTTCGCAGACTGCCTGAAGCAGATACACAGAGTGATGCTTTCACGCGACGAGAGGGGGCGCGCTTTAAAAATTACGTAACAACAAAAGGCAATACGGTGTTATGGTTCTAAGGATTGGAACGTTGGCACTGGACGGAACTAATCAACTGACAAGACAATATAGCCAAGACTATACTGCCAAGACAAAATTACCAATGCGCGACAGACTACCAAGACAGAATTACCAAGACTAAACTGCCAGGACAAAATTTGCTAAGACCAGACGGCCAAGACAGAACAAGACCGCCAAGACAAAATTCTCAACACCAAACTGCCATGACAAAATTGTCATGACCAGACTGTCAAGTCAAAATTGCCAAGACCAGATTGTCATTTCTACAGCAAGATTGTCCGGAGGATTGCCACTCCCAGAGTCAAACGATCTGAACGACAAGACAGGACTGTCAATCGCGGATTCCAAAGACTGTATTCATCACCTAACAATAGAGGAGTGCCAAAAACAACAGCGTCGCATCGGGGATGCTTATACAGACAGGAACACAAGGGACATTATAAACAGGGAAATCAGCGCAATTGGATATCTACATTCGGCTGGATATCACAGCTGCGTCTTTGTCAAAGGGATTTATATGGCGCCAACTGATTTCAATAGAACCTGGACTTATTCAGATCGGGACATAAATGCGGCAAACAGCGCAACATAAAAGAGATGGGAGCACAAATGGAGAACGAAGAGATGGATGATGATCGAAAATAATACAGGGATCTCCATTTTCAAGTCGGGCTTTGATCGTCGCTGTGGAAAGAGAGCTCATGATTTAGCCATAATAATGTCATTATTACACTTAATAACAGAATCTGAAACGTCTGCTCAATGCGCCTCAAAACGTTCACAGAACTCGATGACAGACAGCGCTGATAAAATTGCACAAAATTTCACCTCATTGCGCTGGCGTTGAATTTACACTGTGGCATATTTTTAGATCTATTGTACCATCTTGGTTTGTACATTGTACATTGTGTGTCCATCTTGTATTGCGCATTGTATGTCAGTTGTACCACTCTGTTTTGTATATCGTATTTCTAATGTACAGTTATTTTATGCAGATGTAATTTACTAACTCTATCGTAATGTATTGTATTCCATCAAACTATAATGTATGGTTTTGGATTCTATATACTACATACATTGCTACATACATTCTGAATATTATCTAAACACAAGGACGCCTCGTACTGAATTGCTTTGATTGTACGGCATTGCTAAGCATTGAACTCGATTGATTTAATTGTACCCCATTGTTTTTATTGTACCACATTGCTGTTAATTGTATTGCCACGTGTTGTGCTGTACATAATTTATAATATTGCATTACATTGTATGCAAGTATTTTTACAAGGCCCTTGAGAACATCTCTATGGCGATCTGTACATCTTAAAGTACACCAGTCCGTTGAAACTGACGTGTCTTTGGATATCACTTTTGAAAATTCCGTCACCCAGAATGTACTTCACCAACCCCACATGTTGACTTTCTACCTCACCCCATACTTTACCACTCGTCGTCTGTGTGTATACATGTATCCAGGCACTTGATATAGAGCCATTTTATCTCTAAAATTCGTTGCTTTTCACGATTGCCCTGATCCTAATATTACTTTTTCAATCTTCAGTCACGTGTCTTTACTTTCGAATTGCAATTATTTTCAGATTGCCAGTAGCATGAAATTCTACTTCTGCATTCATTTATTTAGGAGTGCCCCTCTTTCGTATTGGTTTTTATTTCGAATCACCTTTATCTGTGGATTGTCTTTACTTTCAGATTGCCTTGGTTTTCGAATTGTCTCCACTTGCGGATTTCCCTTATTTGTTATTGCCTTTATTTTGAATTGATAACTCTCATTTTCGAAATGCCTTTGTTTTAGAAACGCCTTTATTTTCGAAATGCCTTTGTTTTAGAAACGCCTTTATTTTCGAAATGCCTTCACTTTCAAATTGCCTTTACTTTCCGAATACCTTTATCTTCGTATTGCTTTAAGTTTCAAGTTGCCACTGTCGAAAGTAATGATACCGTCGTTTGACAACTTGCCAATAAATTCTAGACCATAGATGGCCGGAGAACGAAAGAGGAAAAGCTGGAGAATGGAAGGGTATGATCTGGAGGTCTCCTATGACCCTGCTGCCACGGTAGCCAGGAGAACAATTCCACCGACCGATATAACAAGCACGCACTCGCCCCTTAATAACATGGCGCCTAAAGCGTATGTCTGCCCGTCAGTTCGTCCTTGTGTCTCTCTGTGTGTCCCTCCTACTGAATAGGTATCTGTCCTTCAGTCTGATCCTACGTTATCCGCTATGTCTTTGTGTACGTGCGAGCGTCTCACCGTCTGTCTGTCTGTCTGTCTGTCTGTCTGTCTGTGCGCTTATCCTTGTGTCCATTTCTGCAACTATCCGTCTTCTTGTCTGTCTGTGCATCCGCCCGTCCGTCCTTCTAACCGTCTTTACGTCTGTGATTGTAACCCTTATCTCCATTCCTGCTACCGTCCGTCTGTCTGTGCGTTTGTCCTTGCAACCGTCCGGCTTTATGTGTCTGTGCATGCGTGCATTGTACAAGGTGAGCGGCGAGAGATGTTCTTCACATTGATTGAACAACACTTGACCACGAGATGGTTACCGACCGCAGACGATCCAACAGCATTTCGCCGCGCAACAGGTGTCAGACGACGGACACCCGCGCTCTCAACCCACACACCAACAGACAGATCGACTCACCGACCAACATATCAACCTGGGACCAATATGGAAGAGATACGCAGGCGCAACGTGTCGGCCAATCAGTGATCGTCTTCTCTGATACATCGCGGGCGATGTGTGTGATCTGCTATGCAATGAATTATAAGCGACATCCGAGAACTTGGCTGAATAACGCTGAACGTTTAAACGCCGAAAAGTCCATCGAAATTTAGGATACACCAGCCAAAAACTCGCCCTATGAACATGTTTAATTTATATTGCAAGTTCTATTTAGGCCTACTAAGTCGCTTCATTTCGTTAACGAAAACAAACGTGACTGCCGATTTATCCTGCAAAAGAACCGGATGTAGTCACTCACATAATTTAGGTCAATGACCCAGTTTTGTCGGCCTTCTTATGCCTTCCGTATTAGTCCCAGGACCAACCGACAAATTATTTCATTCCATTGAGCCATGTACGATCTGTAGAACCTGATAATAACAATTGCGTAAGGTGCGGGTCACATGGCGGGTCACATGACAGCATTGAACTATGAACGATGCGTTCATAGTTCAATGCTGTCGTAATATTGGCTTCATTGATTAACACCGACGCGAATTGACTACTGTAATTCCATCCTAGCGGGGCAGGCGAAGTTCCGATCCAGCCGATGCTTAAAATGTGTCGACCGAATATAGTGTTAAAATGATTTCATTTTAGCCGTAGTTGGGCTGAGAGCACCTGTGAGTAGTTTCGCTTGAAGACGAGGTGCTATATAAATTCTAGAAATGGATTTATGAATGATGGTCAATTAGATAAAAATAATCACGTACGAGAAACGCTGCACTTTCTTCATGTGGTTGAACAAGTTTCCGACTTTTGGGCGGTTCAGAGCAATGTTAGCGCTAATTTTTCGGAGATAGTGTGCGCATGAAATGTTGCGTGTGCAACATTTTATAAATGGTTTGCACTTTTGTGCACAGATACGAGCTAAATACGATGATAGTTAAATTAAAATTATATCTAAAACATTGTGGTGAAAAGTCCTGATAACCTAAGAAAAGTCCCTGTCTAAAGACAAATAAAATGACGTATCAGCCAAGAAATCAAAGTTTCTGGAGTCAGGTAGGCCTACATGTAGGCCATAGCCGGCTAGAAGACTTGATTTTATGTTGTTTCTTAAAAAGAAATCGTGATTCGTTATTATAGTAACAAATATTTGTGTGCGCACCCCAAATTCTTGTGTGAATTAGACACCTTTAAAACGTTGTGACTCGGTTCCGTATAAGTGTGGCTAACGTAAAATGCCAAAATTAACAACCTGTCATTGTTTCCATTTAGACATCTTTCAAAGGTTGCAGTACAGTGCTATTATATATAAGCGCAGAAAAGCACAACTCCTCAACTGGATGTACTCTGACAGGGCCAGTTCCAAGCCTGGGTAAAGGAGGATAGCGACACTAATGATCTTTGTTACCACACAGTGTCGTTAAACTGTAATTACCTACCTACCAAAATCTGCCGATGCCTGCACTTTGGCAGTGCCAGTCCAAAGCATGTATAAAGGAGGAGGGAGAGCGACGCTAACTACTACTGAATTTTAAAATCTTCTCTTTCCAGGGAGATCTTACACGCGATCGTCTTAAAGCTCCTTCTCATTTCTCCACTTACTGCAACATAACCCAACAGCAAACCCCGACCCTAACCGCAAAAAACCTAATAACTAAATACAAGCTCCAACCATAACCATAAACCTTAACCCTACCACATTAAACCTAATCCTAAACCCTAACCCCACTACTCACTCACTCCATCCATAATAACATTTCCAAACCATAACACATGACCAGAGGAACACAAAGACGGCCGAACAGAGACACAGACAGGAGTATAAAGACAGACGGCGATGGTGGTTGGAACTAAAGCCAAAAAGAGAGAAGGTATTGGGAAAGATAATGGGAGCAGTGTTGGGCACGAGACCAAAAACTCAAGACCAAGACCAAGACCGATACCGAGAGGTCCAAGACCAAGACCGAAACCGAGTGGTCCGAGACCAAGACCAAGACCGATACTCTTTTTGTATAAACAATTTAATTTTTTAAGACGCTAAAACGGAATTAGACGCTTAAAGCGTTAATTTTATTGCTGAAGAATACTAATCTTAATAATGGTCCAGAAAACAGTTTTACCGGCCAGTCTGAACTGTTGCGGGTTCAGCCTTTGGCTTCGGTCTGAGAATATCACACTATAAATTACTGACAGTATACGATAGGCACTAAATAAGACATATGAACAAGTAGATTAATTAACATTCCGTTTGAATGATGTAGGCTTACACGTACTTGCACCACATACCTCGGAATTGTAGGCTAACTGCAGTCTCTACACGTGGTCGACCACATAATTATTAGATTGTTCCAAAACCTTTAAATTTGTGAAAGCCATAGTAACATGTAGATTTATATAAAGATCTATTAGTTTAGTCAGCACGCAAAAAATCGATAACAATCGCGTAGAGCCCAAACATCCGGTGTCACTAATAATCGAAAAAGCCGACAAATATATTAAAAAAATTGCTCTGATACGGCAAATGACTAAGAATACTAATTTAAGACGGAGACCATTCCTGTAAGACCAAGACCAAGACAGACGCATTCGAGACAAAGACCAAGATCAAGACCGACGCATTCCAGGCCGAGATCGATGCATTCAAGACCAAGACCAAGACCGCAGTTTTCCGACCACATCCATGAATGGAAGAAGTAAGGGGAGAGATACACAAATCAGACGGACACACACACACGAATGCAGAAACTCTTGGATATAATATATATGTCAGGCATACTCTGAACACTCTCAAAATCACCATTAATTAAAGACACAAGTTTAGCATCAAACAGCACACGCCATGTCCAAAGAAGGAGGCTGCAGCTCTCTGTCTGTCTGCCTCTGTCCGTCTGTTTATATCACTAACTCTCTCTCTCTTTCTGCCTCTCTCTCTCTCTCTCTCTCTCCTTTTCATTATCGCTCTTTTTCACTGTCTCTATCTCTGCCCCTGTCTCACTCTCTCACTTTGTATCTCTCTTGAATCATCGTCGTCTTAATCTATTTAAGTATTTATTTATTCATTAGTTATTCATCGCTAATCTTCATCATCGTCACCGTCATCACCGCCATGAATACCAAAACGACCACCGTCACAACGACCACCACTACCGAAACCTCCACGGTCACTACCATGACCACAACCGTAACCACCACCAAGACATCTACCACCATGATCGCGACTACAACTGATCAATAATGGCATATATCTCCAGCTAACATATCTTGATATATCGTCAACCTCACCTCTTACCTCTCCCCTTACCTCTTACATTACCTCTACCCTAACCCCTATAATTATTTCTCACATTACCTCTCCACTTACCTCTACCCACACCTCTCTAAGTATCTCTCGCATTTCATTACCCCTTATATCCTATCTTAACTCTTACATTACCACTCCTTTACCTCTCATCTCAACCTCTTCCCAAACCATTTTCAATACCTATTCCCTTACCTCATCCGTAACCTCTGTCTTACCTCTCCAATTACCTCTCGCATACCTGCTCCCTTACCAATCGCATCCACCCACCATTCCCAAATCCGCCGTCTGACCATTAGGATCATCTTGAACCCAGCACACACTTACTCACAACTGACTAAAGAATTGATCTCGTCATGACTAAGCGCCCACGCATGACCTCATTCCAGAAACTTAGCTGCATTCTGGGCGCTATGTAACCTTCCATCTTACGCTAACAACAATAACTCCTTCAATTCTTACAGTCCAGCAGTGCCAGTCCGGAGCCTGGATAAAGGAGGAGGGTGACGCCAATGATCTTTGTTATCACACAGTGTCGTTAAACTGCAACTACTAGTAAGTCTATACTCTGTAATACGATATGTTGCCAAGCACCCCATTTAGACACCCTTAAAACGTTGTAACCTAAAAGGCTATAATGGTACTTCTGACCCCGGGAGTCCATTTGAACTGCTGTTATACACAAGTTGTAGCTCAGTGCTATTATGAGCGTATAGTAAAACAACTCGAGCACTGTTTGCAGTCATGCAGTGCCAGTCTCAAGCCTTGTCAAATTAGGAGGGCCTCACCAATGTTATCACACAGTGTCGTTAAACTGCAACTACTACTACTAGAACGTTCTCAAACTCCTCCACTGATTTCCGTCTGACAGACCCAGTCCCATTCCTGGATAAAGGAGGAGAGTGACACTAATGATCGATGTTATCACACAGTGTCGTTAAACTGCAACTACTGCTAACAGCGACATCGATCCCTTGGTGGCGCAGTCCCTTCGATCATCGGTCCAATGCCGCGTGGATGGGACCGACAACAGGCAAGCAGAGACGCTCATACGCGACTGTCTTAGCGACGGAAAAGAAGCGGACAATGGAAGGATGGAAGGCGGCGTTCGACAAAGCATCTGCAGTGAATGAGGGCGACAGACGCCGTCTGTGAATGGATGAGAACGGGGACAATGTCGACCGATGGACCACAGTCGATGCGCGCTCTTCATTCGTATGTTCACGGCCGTTGTGTGCAGATACGGGAACTACCTTCGGTGGATGGGCAACTACTTTCTATTCGTCAGTCCTTTCGTACTTCCTTTCGTCCTTCCGTACGTCCTTCCTTCTGTCCTTTCATCATTCCTTCCGTTCTTTCGTCCGTCTGGTTGTCCGTTCGTCGTTTCGTCTGTCCTTCCGTCCTATTGTCCGTACCTTCATCTTTTCGGCCTTCGGATCGTTCTTTCGTCCTTCTGTCCGTCTACCCGTCCGTCCTCCCGTTTTTCGTCCTTCCTTTCATCCTTCCTTCCGGCCTTTCGTTCGTCTTTTCATCCCTCCCTCCTTCCGTCCGTCCTTTCGTCCTTTCTTCCGTCCTTCCTTCTGTCCTTTCATCATTCCTTCCGTTCTTTCGTCCGTCTGGTTGTCCGTTCGTCGTTTCGTCTGTCCTTCCGTCCTATTGTCCGTACCTTCATCTTTTCGGCCTTCGGATCGTTCTTTCGTCCTTCTGTCCGTCTACCCGTCCGTCCTCCCGTTTTTCGTCCTTCCTTTCATCCTTCCTTCCGGCCTTTCGTTCGTCTTTTCATCCCTCCCTCCTTCCGTCCGTCCTTTCGTCCTTTCTTCCGTCCTTCCTTCTGACCTTTCATCATTCCTTCCGTTCTTTCGTCCTTCCGTTCATCCGTTGATAAGCTGCGTCCTTTTGCCGCAGGTCGCATCAAATAATCTGAAATTAAATCTGCCGAATCATAATCGCCTCGGAAGTCAGAACATGGAACCAGCGGATCTTATCTCAGTCATTGCATCTTAGCAACAACAGAGAGAGAGGGGGGACATAGACAGATAGGCAGACAGAGACAGACAGACATAGATAGAGACAGACACAGACAGACAGGACTTGGAAAGCAACGACGGATTCGACGAGAGACGTCAACAGACGTCGATAGAAAACTCAAAACGCAAAACGTCGGTTCATCAGAAAACGTCACATTAATAGTATGAATCAGCCAGTGTCCGATTTGCCCCGTGGATGGGTGGGTGTCAGAGGGATTGGGACCCAGCTTCAGCTACAAGACCGTTCATATAGTGCGGTATACGTGAGAATAACAGAAATTCTCATCAGCTATGACCCTCTACTTCCGGATCATAAATTCATCATGTTATCAATAGGGACTGACCGGAAATCTCCTCTGACATTCGCATCGGCCGAATATCCCATTTTTAACTATTCAGAAGTATTCGCCTATAGGCAACACACGCAAATAGATAGTATAAAAAATTGGAGCCATAATTTTAAAAAATCGTAATTCGATAAACATTTCAGTGATGTTATTTACCTAATCATATAGTTTCTAGATTCAAGCAGGCAGTAATAAAAGGATAACATTTAATCTCTATTATTATTAATAATTTATTACAGGTACAACATTAATTAGTTAAATCTCGTTATGCCTGAATTCTTAATTTTAAGCTGCACCATACATGACGACGATTGACGAGGAAATGGTGCTTGACGGAGTGACCGCTTTAGTAGCGACCAACTACTACTCGGTTCGTACTCGGATCCGGCAAATAGTACATTCAAATACTCGTATTCGATATTCGGTGGAAATTGCCCTGTCGGTCCCTAGTTATCAACCCCAAGCTAACTGTACAGGTACATGGGTGGCCAGCGAGAACCTGGTCCCTTCAGGTCCCCATTTTGCATCCTAAGTTCCCAACAAACAGTAGTATTAATATGAAACATGATGACATGTTGATGAATTTCGTTTCATGGAACAATAAACAACCATCTGTTATGTTATATGGGACTCTTGCACTGCGACCACCTCTGATTCGTGTCGTACTGTGACGGGCGCTATATTAATTTACAGATACAACTAAATACAATACATGCGATATACATATATACATACATACATACACACATGCACATCATGTACATGTACATGTGTTTGTGTGCATATATGTTTGCAAGTATGCATGTATTCCATGTATGCATGTACGCAAGTATGCATGTACGCATGTATGTGTGTATGTATGTATGTATGTATGCATGTATTCCATGTATGTATGTATGTATGTATGTATGTATGCATGTATGCATGTATGTATGTATGTATGCATGTATTCCATGTATGTATGTATGTATGTATGTATGTATGTATGTATGTATGTATGTATGCATGTATTCCATGCATGCATGCATGTATGCATGTATGTATGTATGTATGCATGTATGTATGTATGCATGTATTCCATGTATGCATGTATGCATGTATGTATGTATGTATGCATTTATGCATGTATGTATGTATGCATGTATTCCATGTATGCATGTATGTATGTATGTATGCATGTATGTATGTATGCATGTATTCCATGTATGCATGTATGCATGTATGTATGTATGTATGCATGTATGTATGTATGTGTATCTGTGTGTGTATGTGTGTATATCCTCATGTGTATGTGTGTTTGTGTGTATATGTATTTGTATGTGTATGTACGTACATGCACACACGCACGTACGTACATACATATCCACAATAATACACACACAAACGCACACAGATACACATACATACATACATACATGCATACATGCATACGTACACACACACACACGAACAAACAAAAGAACACATGCTCATTCACCTGCTGACAAACATAAAAAGTAAACATCAGGTTGCTTGTAAAGTGTCTTTTAATTAAAAATATGAACATATCCATCATCCATACATCCATACATACATACATACACACATACATACATACATACATACATACATACATACACATATACACAAGCACATACACGCGTACAAACAGACAAACTCCGGAACTGCTTGCCACACCTGAAGCGGCGACGGCTCTGGCGAGAACACCAGATGCTCGCCCATCCGATAACACACAGCATCACCACCACCACCATCAGCATCACCCACATCCGATGAGCAGGCAGGAGAAAGACTGCAGCACTAGCAATATAGCTTCCGTCAGTGCCAAAGGCAAGTCAATACAACCAACACACATACAGAAATATTTATATATATACATATATATATAATATATATATAATATATATATATAATATATATATAATATATATATATATACCTACATAGCTGAAGAGGCTTAGCTCCAAGGCTCAAAGGCACTCACACTTACTTTCATATACATACACACACACACACATACACATGTCATACACATATATCTATGCACGTGTGTATATCTGTGTATGTGTGAGGATGCTTGTGAATGTGTGCATAGGTGTGTATGTGTGCATGTTTGTAGGTAAGTGTGCTCGTGTCTGTATATATACACGCACGCGAACACCCAAACACCACCACACACACAAAAAGACCTTCCGTCATACATCTATGCACGTGTGTATGTGTGTATGTGTGTACGCGCCGCCTCTCCTCCCCCATCCCACACGTGGGTGGCATACGTCACCGCCCAATCACCCCTCCGTCATCTTCATCAACATCCTCGTAATTACCAAAGGTATGGTCTTACCTTCGTGCTTTGCGCATGCGTGGTGCCCAGGCGGTCCAGCGCCGGCTGCCATGGAAACCACAGCAGCAGCAGCAGCAGCAGCAGTAGCAGATGATGCGGAGGCGTCTGATGGGGGCGTGAGGCGTGAGGCTCTTTCGTCCAGTAAGGCGCATTTGTAAGGCTTGCTGGCTGCAGTGGCGGCGGTTGAGACGCTGCTGTGGCCGCTGCTGCCGCTGTTGGTCAGGAGACGATCGCCTCTCGTCATGTCCGTCAGGCTGGCCGAGATGAACTGCATCAACTGGTCCATTCAGAAAGGCATTGGACGACCCTGTAACGCCGATGAACACACGCACACACCTAGGCGTTTATACATAATCATATGTGATATTTAGCCTATGACTTTATTACGATGACTACAATAATTGTCATACACACATACATACATACATACATACACACATACATACATACATACACACAAACATTAGACAATATTAAACCAATGTATGTACGTATGTGTGTACGAATGCATGTATGTGCGTATGTAAGCGATTTTTTAAATTATAATACAATAATTATTACACACATATATACAAACATACACACATTCATACATACATATACATGTCTCTGGTTCTAATCTTCATCAGGGCAGAGACACACTCATCTTCAGACTTTAAACAAATTATGTCTCAATATTGGTACTTTATAAACTACCCCACTTCATAGAATCATAAGGATTGTAGTCAATAACAATGTCAAGAATAAATTATAATAACAATGATGATGATGATGATGATGATGATGAATTGATAATGATGATGAATTGATGATTATGACGATGACGATGATGATGATGACGATAATGATGATGACGATAATAATAGCAATTATAAAATAAAGAAATAATTATTTTTAAATTCATTATTATTACTATTACTATTATTATTGCTAGCGTTATAGTTATCGTCACCGTCACCGTCAACGTCCACCGCCACTCGCCACTGCCACCGCCGCCACCACCACCACCATCATCATTATTATTGCAAAAACGATGCTGATACAAATAATCACAGTAATATTAACAACATTTTTTTATGATATAGATAACACAATTTAAATAATAAAATATTATCAATACAAATTACAAATAATACCAATAATTTATCAAATCATCCGGTGCTGTTTTAAATTCTGATGGAAATAGGGGACAACTAATAGAATAACATTAATAGAAATAAATAAATATAAGTCGAATATATAATAACGCTAACTGAAATCCTTTTGCTGGCAACGGTTGCATATCCCAGCAGGAAACCCAGCTATAACACTCGCACGCAATTAGCCAGAGTTAATTAATCAATTATGTTGCCACTAATAGGCCGTTGGAAGAACAAAGAGGCCTCACCAAACAAACGCAGCGGTCATATATACAATGTGTAGGCTAAACGACAAATATCACGTTTCTCCCATTGCCCTAAGCACGCGCTCGCTCGGCAACGCCAAACATTTGAACTATACGTAGGGTAGGCGCTATGGTCTCTACAGAGTGGGTGGGAAAAAGGCGATCGCAAGGAGAACGTCGAATAACTTTATTCAGGTTCAATCAAGTGTATAAAGATACAGAGTTTTGTTTGTTTTCAAACTGACGAACCGCAGTATGATTACATGGACATGATAACAGCCCTGGATAAAAATCAGAGACAGGCACAAATGAACCCAACGTGTAGAAACCTCATTGTTGGCAAACATCTGACGGAAGAGAAAAAGAGATAAATATATAATATCGTGGTCAAGCATTCTGAAGGCTTGATGACTTTCGACAAAATACTAACAGTTCTATTAATTTGTTATTCCCTTAGTTGTGCTTACTTGGCATAATCATCTACTATTAGTTAATTTTAAAAATTTATGTCCAATATTTAAAAAAATGTTATAATATTTACCGCCAAGCGTTTCGTCTGATATTTAAATCAATTTGAATTTTCTGAACCGCCGATTTTTTTCGTAAAACCAGCAGTTGAAGTCGTCGCTTTTATCCGCTCACGCTGTATCAACAACACGCGAACGACAGGGAAACGCACAGGTAGTTACAATTATCTTTTCCATTTGCTACTTTGTTGCAATCGCGGACCGTACAGCAGTCTTTCGGGCGTCGGCCTCACAGGCGAATCATTAGGGTACAACGACAACGGCGGCGGCGCTGAGGAGCGAACGCTCGACGCGGGCTTTGGTCTCTCGATGCAGACGGAAGAGGATGGCTCGATGCGGCGACGGTCGAGGGACTAAGCGACCGAGCATCGTTGCTTGCACCATGGCAATGCCAGTCCCAAGCTGGATAAAGGAGAAGGGCGACAATAGTGATCTTTTTAATCACACAATGCCGTCAATAAGCAACTAGTACTGCTCATACTTTTGCAGTGCCAGTCCCAAGCCTAAATAAAGGATAAAGGAGGAGGGCGACGCTAATGGTCTTTCTTATCACACAGTGTCGTTACACTGAAACTGCTACTACACTAACGGGGGTGGAGAACCTGGAGATAGAACTGCAACGACGGTTGTGACAGTGCGCTGACGAAGCGCCGTCCAAGTCCTAGCTTCAGGTTAACGGTCACTGTGCGTTAACAAAGATAATTAGCATCATCGTCCTCTTTTTCCAGGATTGGGACTGGCCATAGTGCGAACAGTGGCGGAGTTCCATTGCAAATTTGAAATCCAAGGAATATATATATGTATATGTGTGTGTAATACTCTGTGTGTGTGTAAGTATCTGTGTATATAATACTGTGTGTGTATGTATGTGTTGGTCATGGTGTCATAGGCATGCATTCATGTCCATGATGCTACAAGCCTCTATAGATATAATATGTATAGGTTTGTATATGTTTTTAATGCGCGCTTGCAACCAATAGATTATATTAATGCAGACATTTATGCCTACGTCCATACATGCATACTTGTACATGGTTGTCAATGTCTATAGCTATATAGGTATACGCTCAGGCATACAGGCACACACGCATTCAGTGCGTTGATAGCGAAGCGACAGCTTTCGAGATATCGGGATGTGTATAATGTCTATACATATATACACATCCCATATATATATATATATATATATATATATATATACACCATCTGTTAATATATGCGAGGTTTTGTATATATTATATATATACACAACCCTATGTACATCGATTCGCATACATACATATATGCACACAATCATTCACAAATACATACACAGATGACTTACATGCACGTACATACGTAGTCCATAAATAAAAATGTACACACATTCATTCCTGCACATACGCAGACCTTGATA
The DNA here is from genome assembly GCA_959347315.1 of Bimastos eiseni. Lineage (NCBI taxonomy): Eukaryota > Metazoa > Annelida > Clitellata > Crassiclitellata > Lumbricidae > Bimastos > Bimastos eiseni. The sequence continues at coordinate 2,024,352 of OY365808.1, forward strand.
CACTATATGCAACGAACGTTTACGACCGTGTACAAAGACTGCTGAAAACAGCCTTTGGTCGATAGGCCGAGAGTATCGTTCTGTATAGGCTGCGTGTGTTGGCTTATGGGTTTGTTTATCTCGTTCTTGTTTATCTTCGTACGTACACGTTGAACGTAAAAATGAACCTCTGCAGTTGCAATAATAAATTGTGCAATAATTTGCATATTCTAATCAAATACGTAAACACTTCAATTTAAAGATTATGAAGCGCATATTTATTAGTTATAATGTTTATTCAAAAAGCTCTACTTTTTAAACTTATTCTGCCGTTAATTAATATTGTAGGCCTATTATTATTCTGTCTTTCGCAATGCACGCAGTGTTGTAAACAAATGACGTCACTGAAATTACGTCGCTGTGACGTCAATTTTAACTGGCGCAGCGCATAATTATAAATATAAAAACTACTTTAGTTACGAGTAAAATACTTAAAGTCACAATAACATTTTTAATATTTCGTATTTATTTCTAGTTATTGTAGAGGTTTGTCTTTTTTTCCGTTCACAGTGTTTATAAGCAGAGTGGTTCGCTGGCCAACCGCAAAACGCATGAACAAGTCTTAGCCAACCGCAAAACGCATTAAAAAGTCTTAGCCAACCGCAAAACGCATTAAAAATGAGGATCGTTGCCCGTTTGATCGTTGCCCAAACGGGCAACGATCATAGTAGAGAGGCGAGGACGAATGTAAGAGTGGCTAATCTAAGGGTGTAAGTCAATGGGACGCACGGTTCAAGGACCGGAGTAGAGGCCGCATACCTCGACGAAAACACTGTCCTCAGCACGAAGGGACATTATTGCTCTCCCCATCACGCCAACCATAACCTACTGTCCTCATGATGAAAGGACATTGTTAGTGTCCTCAAAACAGCAGCAATAATATATTGTCCTCGTCACGAAAGGCCATTGTTAGTGTCCTCAACATTGAAGCCATAATGTGTCGCTCTACCCTATCGATCCAACTTAGCTATAGCTGCTCTAACATTCGTTGAAATGACCTTAACCATGCATCATATATAGTCTAGCGCAGGGAGCGCCTCTTAGTAGATTTCTAGAAGAGGCACTATGTCACCTTTTCAGGAACTCTTACCTAGACTGATTGCTTGATCGTTCACTTTTCAATCCTCGACCATTACGACACCCTACTCTGCCTCCGTTGATCTCATATATACAAACAGGACTCTGACCACCCATGGACTACCATTTGGACAACCCCATGATTCAATGCATCGCTCGTGAATAAGCTGGTGCCCTGCCCTCGCGCTTTAGAAGTATGTAGATTACAATTACGAGTAGATAACGTCTAGATGCAAGATATGGTGACGTAATACATTCGTCGGTTGCTGATCTCAGCGAACTGATAGGCCATAGACCGAACGGTGGCCTAACTCTGGCTATACCGACTGATATAGAAACACTGCTGCCTAGGAGAAGTTGCGCTTTGAAACGTAAACTGCAACCACAAAGTTCATAGGTCAGACCACAGTTCACGCAAGCGCGTGGCTCATCACAAATCAAAGGCAGAACGCGTAGATTGAAGACCATAGCGAATTGCGGTGAACAATCTAAGTGGTAAAACCACATCAATTCAAATGGTAATGCCAAATTAATGGGATATCGATTCAAACGGTAATACCATATTAATGGGATATCAATTCAAACGGTAATACCACATTAATGGGATATCAATTCAAACGGTAATACCACCTTCAGATCACATCACACGATGTAGATAACGATTCAACTTCTACTGTGATGGTAATAATATTGTAAGAGAAGTGCGAGTAGTATGCTGCCCATAGTACATTGTATGAGCCTCTAAAATGCGATTTTATTAAAGTACAGAAAGTAGACGAAAGACAGGAAGAGATGGAGTAGACTTGTCCATGAAGCGACCAACCCTCCGATCGAGGATGGTTAAGACAAGACAAGACAAGACAAGACATGCCTATACACGCGTACATACATACGTACGTATGCACGCACGCACACACACATACATACATACTTACATACATGAATAGTCCTATACATATATATATATATATATATATATATATATGCACATGCAAAACCCAGAGCACATAAATAGTTATAGCAACACAGAGCACTTTTCTTACAATTACCATTACAGTAGAAGTTATATAGCGCCTATTTATGATCCACTCTTGGGATACACTGTTACGAAAGTGTTCTCCCATCGGGCACTGGACCGTGTATTTTATCACCAGACAAGATGTGCAGCCTTTTAAGCTTATCTTGAGACACGCCCTGTTAGAGCCTTCTGATGTTCCAACGCCTATGGCTATCGCCTATACAGGTGCCACCAGACTATTGAACAATTCTCGGTTCTGTTCCTTGTAGATTTTACCTATTGCTTAATGTTGTTCAGGTCGAAACTTATTACTCGCATGTTTCATCTATCCGCTTTAAAACTCCTTTCTAAATAATTGCTTTTATCGTCTTTAAAACTGCTCTTAGCGTTTTCAAAATGCAATCATCCTTCTTCTTCTAATTATTCTTAGTCCCTTCCAACAGCTCTTAGTCTAAACAAATCTGTATTCTTATCTCTAGAAACGGCTATTCTCTTTGTCAAACTGCCATTTCCATCGCAAATTCCTATCGCCATCTTAAACTATTGTACCTTTCTCAAACTGCTATTTCAGCAATATGCGTTAGATTAATAGATAATGGTGATGCAGAAGTTATAACAAAGATAAATGAATAGAATTTAAATTGGTTTGTTTGACCAACAAAGCCCTTAGCACCAGAAGCCTATATTCATGCCCTACTCACTCCTAACAACCCTACTCGTTGTCTGCGATAATCGATTACAGGTCTTTTACTTGAGCCACGCTGCAGAACAGTTATAGGCTCTTGTGCATTCAATGCCTCGGCTCCCAAGGAATAAAATCCACTGAGACGCTCTCTTCGTAGCTCAAATTCCCTAACTTCCTCCAAAAAGCGAATTAAAGCCACTGTCCATTGCTTTCAAGGACTTGGAAATCTAATTGCATCTTCTCCTGGTGACTGACTATCCGCGCCTCACAATCATATTTCTATGTGATCTTACCCGCCTCTAAAATTTAATTAATGAAAGCCACAATACATAAAGTTAGATACCCTCACATACACTCCTATACACACATCACTTACGAGTCTTTCTGAAGAGACGCTACAGAAAGATCTCTGATTACAATTACAAATACAACAGCGTTTGTTCCAACCGGACACTGAGCAGTGGTCAGCCACTGACCATCCGTATTATCTCCGACGCAGAAGTGTCGTTTGCGGCGGAAATTGCATTCGATCGCGTGGTCACTCTAGCGGTCAGACGTGGTCACTGCGTCGACCGTCTCATCCACCATAGTTTGCGATGACCGCTTTAGACGTCTCAGCTAATTCAACGGACGGTCTGGAGCCCGAGCGGCTGAGCATTCAACGCTCCGTCTGAGACAACGGCGGCTGGTCTATAAGACTGGGTGAAGGATGGACTCGTGTGAATGGGCGATCAGAATTCATTTGTCCCACGGGGGATGGGAATAGCTGAGGGGGCCATGGCGTAATGGATAAGACACTGGGGCGCAGAGATGAGGAACCGAGTTCGATACCCGTATCCCCCAAAAGGCTGACTAGTCCTTCTTCCGCTAGGCGCAGTGATGAATAACATACTCGGGCGCAGAGCTGATTAACCTAGTACAATACACGTATCCTCTGTAAGGGTGATAAACTAGTCCTTCTAGGCGAACTTGACTGTCGGCAACCATGCAAGGCGTCCATTACGTTAAAATTCTAATTAATTTTACCCAACGCCGCTACCTATCGAAAGAAGGAAGTGTTTGGATGTGCCATTATATCCACCGTTCTCGCATCCACCGCTTTCATAACCGCCGCCATATGAACAACCGCCATAGCAACCACACTCCCCCCCCCCCGTAGCAACCACTGCCACTCCATCTTCCTCCAGAAATCACTTGAGGCATTCGATACAAACGGCATATCCAAACACTGCTCCGAATTGAAACAATAACCGCCCTATAATCCCCAGAGTCGGTCGGTCGAGGGGTGTAGGAGGAATGGCCGTCCGCAGCGTGTCACCTAGGAACGTAGGACGACGGACGGAAGGGAAGCCAGTGAAGTCGAGAAGCCAGACAATCTAATGGATGCATAATTTCCACAGGATGACATATCATCTTACAATACGACGACGTCATCGAAGCAAACTACAAACTGCAGACCCTCGACCGGGAATCGAGAAACTCGACTCTCTGTCTGTGTCTCTCCCTCTTTCTCTGTTTCTCACTGTCTCTCCGTTTCTCTGTCTCTCTCTTCTTTGTCTCTCTGTGACCCTGACTCTCTTTTTGCTTCTGTCCATATCGATAAGGTACCTCGGTATTATAATCCTTGTGGTTTAAAGGAAGACATCTGAATTGAAAAACGTAGAAGTAAACAACTATGTACCGTACAAATATCTGCGAAGTAACTACTGACTAGCAATACCTATTAATTAATGAATCGTAAAATATGAATTATTGTAATTTTATATTTGTCATAACGATATGTAAATCAACAAACAATGACATGAAAAGTAGAACCGAATGAACAATGAAACGATACAGAAATGAAAGAACGGAAAAACAATAATACAATACAACTGTAATTTGATATTGTCCTTCTTACAATTAGTTTAAAGTGCAAACACGACGGCGCAATTGCAGTTATACTGCATCGGAGTTGTATGGTCTCGAGACAGTGTCTCGGTCTCGAGACGTCTCGAGACAGGTTTTTAGTGTCTCGGTCTCGGAAGCTTGCTGTCTCGGTCTCGAGGTAGTGTCTCGAATTTTTAGAAACTGTCTTGAAGTAAAAGTCTTGTTCTGTTTTGAACAAGAGATCTCGATAAGTTTCGCGTCAACTGTCTTAAAATCTTGCGGCAATATAAAAACTGTTCTCAGGGATTGGTACTATACATATTATAAGTTACGAATAAACCTTATTCCCGAAAACTGATACATTAGTATTTTACAGAATTTTTTTATAGGATCACTTGTCTTTTACTGTCTCGTACAGTCTTGAGTCTAGTGTCTCGGTCTTGAAGTTTCAATTCTTGCATACAACACTGTATTGCATTATATCGCGTAAAGGACATCGTCCCTCCACAGTAACTTCTTGGACGAGAACTCCACCACTGTTCGCACTCTGACAGTGCCCGTCCTATGCCTGGATAAAGGAGGAGGGCGACGCTAATTATCTTTGTTATCACACAGTGCGTTAAGCTGAAACAATTACTCCTTGGACGAGAATCGAACCCGTACTCTACGTGTTACGGACCGACCGCTCTAACCAATCGTCCTCCGTGGGTATACTACCTCAAGAAGAGAATGAAAGAGTCAAGAAGTATGAGACAATGTACAGAAGCATCGTTAAGCAGAGACACAGGAAGTTATCACACAGACACAAAAGGCGCTAAATCAATTAATGCAGCCCGGGTGAGGCAGTGAGGCAGACTAAGCGGAGGTGAATGGTAGCGGGCGCCGTCTGTTGGCAATGCCTCAAATTAGCGTCACTCAGGAATAATGAACGGAGATCTAACCTTTCCGTTTGACTTTTTAAGCATGCAGCAAAGTTGATGTAGTTAATAATCATTTCTGTTGTTTTTGGTGCGCTTCCGTATAACGAGATTTGTTTAATGAAGAACATTAGACCGTGAATACTTCACGGTTTGTCAATGGCGAAATGTTTAGGTAAATTTTATCGTTAGTTTTTCGCAACTGTAATCATAATCTCCAAACTTCTAAAGCGCCACTCGAATGCCAACCGTTAAGGTTATGGTGGAATGCCAACAGCTAGGGCAAAAGAAATGAACCTGATAACCAACATGGGAGACCATATACTTGACACATACACACACAAACAAACACACAAACACACAAACAAACAAACACAAATACACACACATACAAAACTTAAGCCACAGAGCTACCTCTTCGGAAGTGGTAGACAAAACCGACACGACAGGCAGAAAAACATCCACACAAATCCATACAGATTCAAACCAGACAGATACTAAGACACAGACAGATGCAAACGGTCAGACAAGCAACGGAAAACGGACATAGAGACTGGGAGGCGCATACGAAGACGGAATTCGGTTTACCAGACCAGTCAGCCATAAACTAAGAGACCGAACGGAGTAACAAAGAGACAGAGACAAAGACAGAGAGACAGACATACATAGATAGGCATACACAGACAGAGAGAGACGACTTTACTATTAGGCAAACAAGTCTACTGAATAAAGAGCTATACGGAATAACTGGTTGTCTGTTGGCTCTAAGCCCATCATCATCCACCGTTGTTTGCTCAGATCTCATTGGCCATTGGACCCTATTTATCGACCCCATCCCACTCCACTACCCCCACCCCCGACGTGTCTAACCCAGGGACGTGAAATCAATCACACAATTGGATTCAAACTCTTCTCCTATCCAATATAACCTTAACTAACTCAATCAAACGTATTCAAGACCACTCTGGACCCGTTTAAAACAATCACATTTCAACCAATTTCTATCAACCGAAGCCGATTCCGTACAAAACAGATCAAAACCAATCCTGCCTTATTCTATCATATTATATGACACGATATCTGGAGCAACACAACTCTGTAAAACTCTTCCACTGCTTGCACTTTGGCAGCGCCAGTCCCAAGCATGGATGACGCAGGAGGGCGACGATAATGATCTTTGTAATCACGCAGTGCCGTTAAACTGAAGCTACTATTACTATTTATCTCCGCAACTGCTTGCACTCCGGCAGCGCCAGTCCCAGGCCTAGATGAAGGAGGAGGGCGACGTTAATGACAATTGTTATCACAGTGTTGTTAAACTGAGAATAGCTGCAGACGCAACTCTATCGTAGGACACTTTTTAAGTACGTTTGTTAGATTGAAGATACTCGCATATTATATAACAGAACTAAATAGATTATCCTAATACAATACTAACTTATTCAGTGTCTGCCAAATCCACCCAAGACAAAGCTCTTCTACCCCATCACATGCTATCATATCTAATAAAAACAACTCTAATTATTTTACCCAATCCAATCAAATAATCTACTCCAGCCAATCCAATACTATATATCTTACCATACAAAATCAAGTCGTCCAGTTATAAATTATCATATTCAATCGCACATCTCTTATTATATCTCACACGTTCATCCTATTTTCACCCAAGGCGCCTGCGCATCAATACCTTTGTGTTTGATGAACATCAGTGGCTCCCTCTCAATGCTCGCATACAATTCAAAATTCTCATTTGGATCTTCGAGGTTCAGTGGGTCTTGACCCGAGATACCTGGTTAAAGTAATACTTCGGCCTCATTCAGTTTCCTCCCTCCGTCCACTTCGCTCCTTCAATATAAACTTGACATTTTGGTTCCTCGAACTAGAACAACTATGGCTCAGACTCGATCTTTTGCTTCAATTGATCCCTCTCTGTGGAATGCACTTTCTCCATATGTTCGCTCTAAAATTCTATCTGGCAGTCTCTCGTCCTCTTTCGCTTATCTAAAAGACCTATTTCTTCTCGCGGGGACTTGTGTCCTGGCAGCGCTTCTGAACGGTTCACCCTATTAGAAGCACTTTAGAATGTTTAAATACAATACCCTGAATTCAGTCTAAACCTCTCTATTACATCCAGTGTTTCCTCTTTAAGCTGTGCGCATGTGCACGCACGCACGAACCGTGAAGTCAGCGCACAAAATAATTCAGTGTGCGCGTAAAAATGTTCTTCTCGAAAAACAAATATTAGGATGAAATAGAAAATTACAAAGAAATGAAAGCTAATTACAATTACGTACAAAACGATGTTAGCATCGTCTGCTCAAAGTCACATTTTGGATAAGGGACTTTTCTTAGGCTACCAGAACTTATTACCACAGAGGCATAGATCTGGTTTTGATTTAACCATTATCGCATTCAGCTCGGTCCTGGGCCCAAAAGTGTTAACCATTTATAAAATGTTGCAAACACAAAATTTATTGTCTACTCTGTCTCCAAAAAATTAGAGGGAACATTAACTGCGTCCTATTCCTATTATTTCATGTCATATCCCAAGGCATCGTATCCTCAATTGTATCCAGAAATCCACTCAATTCAATACTATCCAATACAATCCAAAGCTATCCTTTCCAATCCAATCTCCATGTCGGTCAATCCAAACCCTCTTTCCAATCTACAAACCACCTAATCTAAATCCAATCTATTATGTATGATTGACCCTGCTCTGTTATCTAAGGACACAGGATCAAACGGTTGGCATTATAGGATCAAACGGTCGGGGTTAGGATCAAAGCCGAGCCGCGGATCTCGTAGAATTCCGACGACGGAGTAGCCATAATATTCAGGGAGAGGGATATGACTCACCGTACAGAAAGCCAGAACTGCGCAATTTCTCTAACACGATCAATTGGTCCGCAGAGAGTGAGACAGAGAGGAGAGACAGACAGACAGACAGACAGAGAGTGATAGAGACAGACAGACAGACACAAACACCCATACATAAACAGAGGGTGAGAGACAGACAGACAAAGACGTAAAAACAGAGGGGAAGACAGAGTGAGAGACAGACTGACAGAGACAGATACAGAGCCATAAACAGAAACAAAGAAGGAGAGTAGACAGACAGAGACTGACATACATAGAGAGAGACCAAGAGAGACAGAGAGAGAGAGACAGACAGAAGACAGACAGAGACAGACACACATAGAGATAGACAGAGAAAGAGAGAGACAGAGAGAGACAGACAGAAGGAGATAGAGAGAGACAGAAAGACATAGACAGACAGAGAGATAGAGAGAGACAGAGAAAGAGCGAGACAAAGAGAGACAGACAGAAGGAGACAGAGAGACAGAGAGAGAGACAGACAGAGAGAGACAGACAGACAGAGAAAAAGAGAGACAGAGACAGAGACAGACAGAGAGAGAGACAGACAGACAGACAGAGAAAGAGAGAGGGAGATAGCGTGCATTTTATAAGTAATGCCTAATAGCGTGGTATCAGTAGCTGCAGTTTAACGACACTGTGTGATAACGACGATCATTAACGTCGCCCTCCTCCATTTTCAGGTGTGTGACTGGCCCTGTAAAAGCACGAGTATCAAACTAGCGAGTTGCCAAATAGTAGAGAATGTGTTCATATAGAATATAATGCATATTACATACATACTAACTCCGCCACAGCCCGTATGCTCGTAGAGCCAGTCCCAAGGAGGACGGGTGACGCTAATTGTCCATCCCATAATATACGGCACATCGCCGTTACAAACGGAACAATACTTAGAACTGACATTCCTGAGAAGGATCTCATAATTCGGTGATTCTTACAGCATGTAGATTTTAGACTCCGAAGGTACCACGATGAGTTTGTATACCTGTATACTTCACAACTACCGCGCATACTTTAGAAACGGATGTACGCCAACATCTTAAGATGGAAGTACCTGACCATATATAGATCTGCCAGATTACCGTATTTAGCGCCCTAGTGGATTCATAAAACTGTAGCCAGTGGCATCAAAGCCTACGTATACATGTACTTTATTACTATAGACATACCATTGCACTGAGTACATTCAAGTGCTAAGTAAAAGTAGTAGTTTCAGTTTAACGACACAGTGTGATAACAAGGATCGCAAGCGGCGCTCTCCTCCTTTATCCAGGCTTAGAGTGCTAAATAATTTATTCTGGTTGTAAGACACACTATCTTTACATTGCTAAATAATTTATTCTGCTTGTAAGACACACTATCTTTACATTACAGTAAGCCTTCGTGACTTCCTACCGAGAGTCAGCACGATCAAGTTGTTTCTTTGCTGTTTATTGGACGATACAATTAAGTATTACTTCTGGTGGTTCCGCGCATGCTCTCTACCACGGCGCAATCCAGGATACTTCGCCTACGTGAAACAGTCTGCCCTTCTTCTTCGGGAGAAGATGTTCTCTCCCTCTGCTGCCTTCCGGAGGCGCCTGAAGACTTTCCTGTTCTCCGTTTAGCTACGTGTCGAGTCATGAGCGCCTCTGATATTGAGTGGCGCTATATAAGTGCTCCATTACATTATATTACATTACGTTTGCAGCCATGAATACATAGGTACAGTACTAAAGGAGCCAAGAAAAACAAAATAGATTCTGCTAAATTTGGCTTCTCTTACGTAATAGTTAATATTCATACATGTATGATTGGAGATCGATGAGCAACTGTGTGGATGGATTGATAGATGAATGGAGGAATGGTAGAACGGATGAATGAATGGGTGAAGAGATGGACGGATGAACAGAGGGAGGTAGGCAGGCAGAGAGACGGATAGGAAGAAGGCAGAGAGGGACTCATGGAGGGGATAGGAGGGGGGAGAGACAGGGAGGAATAGGTGGATTGGTTAGTGATTGTATGGATTGATGAATGGACGGGGAAGAGGAGTAAACGAATTAACTACTAAATTGATGGGTTGTTGGAGGGTAGGGTGGAACTAAGGATGGATCGAGGAAGAGAAGAATTGATGGATGGATGAGCAAATTGAGTAAAGGATGAATGGATATAATATTGTTGAATGGATGGATGTATATATATGGAGGGTTAGGCATAATGGAATATACTGTAATCGAGCATTTATGTAGCGCCCCATCGAGATATCTACTCAGAGGCGATCTGTGCGCGGGCCTAAATGATGTCAAAGTCATAGTAAACGAATAAAATACCTCAGTTTGCAAAACCACGCACAGTATACAGCTGAAAAAAGTCATGTGTGGTGGGCCCACGCACAAGCGTGGAACCAACGAATGGATTGCCATCGACAGCTGACAGATTGCATGGATGTTCAGATTTAAGATGTTCAGGTTGGTTAACGGAGGGAGGGAATTCAGCGTGGGTGATCTGCAATAAAAACCTTGATAAGAGTAAGATATGGGATAAAATCGAAGTACATCGTGGAACCTCCTCGAAGGAGTCATTGCACATGAAGATGAGTCATTACCAGATGCAGAGAAAATCCGATCAGCACTTCCGTTGATGACTCAGAGGCAGCGAATGAGTCTCGTGCGTATAGTTCAAGCACTAACAGTGAGCGCAGGCTCACCAAATATAGGACCACAACGCTTATTCCAAAACAGTGTATTGTATTTAAGCACTTGTAGAACGCCTCTAGTAGGGTGGACAATTCAGAATCTGACGGAGAAGGTGGTTCAGAGAAAGCTTGGGTTATTCGGCCACATATATGTAGAATGAATGACGATAGAAAGATCAAGACAGTGATATTCGGCAGGACGAAGGTCCAAACAAAAGAGGTCATCCACACAGGGAGTGGCTGGGTGATATTGTTGACTTGAGAACTGACGCACTTGGCTTTAAGCAGACAACAATGGAAGAACCTGACAATAATGGCATCGGATAACTACGGGCACTGTGTCCATGATGCGAGATGATGCTGCTGCTGATGATGATGACGGTGATGATGATAATGATGATGATGATGATGAAGTATACATTTATCAAGGAAGAGTGCATGGAGTTACAAATGAAACATTACGCTCGTGTGCCCATGGAAAACCACCGTATACAACTTACAAGTGAGACAAGATTCGTCGTGAATTCTGATTTGCGTCTGGAGTGGTGTGGACGCTGCGAACTAGATCGGATATTGTAGTCAGAGAGATATTCATTCATTCATTCATTCGTTTGCGTTGATTTGATCGGAAACAACTAATCGGATTTTAAAGAGTAACGAGATATTTGGTGCTCGCTCGATTCATGTGTACGAAGACTTAAAAACTGCATCATTAGAACAATGAAGAAACATTCACCTTTTCGGGTTAGGACTTGGTTTATGTATTGTATTGTATTTAAGCGGGGCCGTTTGTCAGGGTTTGGTTTAGGGCTAGGAGAATAGAGGTATAAGGTTAGAGTTGGGTTTAGGGTAAGAGGTACATGCATAGATATCGCTAGGGTTTGGCTAAGGGTATAGGGTAAGGATTAGGTTTAGGGTGTCTAATAAGATGTAAGGATATGGTTAGGGTTTGGTTTAGGGTTAGGTTAAGGGCTATGGGCATAGGGATAGGGTTTGGTTTAGGGTTAGGCACATACCGATAGGGCTTGGGTTAGGGTTAGGAATATAGTTAGAGTTTGGCTAATGGCTATGCATTTGCGAATGTTTGCTACCATTGATGTTTTCCATTGACCACTTGTCATTTCTCTACAGGTGAACCTGTCCTGGATAAACCTTAGCTTCTATTCGGCGCCCTCAAGAGGTGCTTGGACGGCACTTTAAAATGTTTAATCCATATGTGTGCAGCAGATACTAACAAACAGTATATTTAGATGCACAGAGTACATCACGTCTCAGTTAGAAGAGGTTCGTAAAACTTTATTTATCAGGCTGTAAAGTTTACGAGCATATGAGACAAATAACCAAACAGTTATAATATTTTAAGATGTCTTTCTCTGTCTCTCTATTTGTCTCTGTCTCTGCTTCTTTCACTTTCTCTCTCTCTTTCCCAATCTTTCTCACTCCATCACTGTCTCTCTCTCTGTCTCTCACTCCATGTCTAGATGTCTGTCTCTGTCTCTGTGTGTCTGTCTGTTTAACAGTCTCTCTCTTTTCTCATTCACGCCCTTCCGGTCAACAACAACGCAGCAAAACCAAGGAAGAGGTCATCCGTATGCTTACACGAAAAACTAAAAGACAGTCGATGCGCACGAAGGGGCGTTCATACTCTCAAACCAATCAACGGGTCTCCGAAATTGCTCCGAGCTTGACACGACAAGATTTCGACAGATCCCAGCTGAGTCTGATGCAAGTATGAAGAACGAAGGTCCGCCTGATATCTAATCTAATGATCTAATAATATATCTACTCATGTATTGCTAAATTTGCTGTGTATCACATGGTGAGCATATCAGACGTCAACGACTGCCTCAAGTGAGAGCGAAGCCAAAGTCCAAAGCTCCAGTGAGACACTCAACCATAACCACAACCATAAATTCAATTTAACCCAAAACCAATGTAGATAATAACAAGTACAGGAGACACACGATAGATAGAAACAAACAGAGAACAATAGGACAAAGACCCTAAGGGACCTAGGGACCCTAGTGGACTACCTGTAAATTGTTTATTTATTTTTACAAATGTGTATGTGTCTGTGTGTGTAGATGTGTGTGTGTGTGTGTAGATGTGTGTGTTTGTATGTGTAAGTATGCAGGTGTGTGTGTGTGTGTGTGTGTGAGTAGGCGTGCGTGTGTGTAAGTGTGCATACGTGTGTCTGTTTGTTCCCATACCGTATCATTTTCGTCCGCATAATCCAACATCTATCTTGTCCGTCAATTCCAAAACACGCATGTCAGATTATATACATCACGTCATCTAGCGTTCGTGTAATGTTGAAAGTTCGTTTCTGAGGCGTCCAACAGTCCACACGCAAAGTGTGTATTACGGCTCCAGGTCATGCATTCTTCAACGTGGCATCCGGGTCTCCAATGACCAAATCGAGGGCAGTAATCAACGAGAGCTGATTGGCGTACTCTTAGTAGAGTCTGCAGCGTCAGATAAAGACACCGTTCGTCTGATAGCGTCGAGAGTTTAGCGGTAACGAATGAGTTCGCTACTGTGGGACCAAAATCGCTATATAATTGTCCCGCTCGAAGTATCGCAGTCCATTGACTTCGTGGTTTATTTTACTGCGATTCTGTTGAAGCTGGGACTAATGTGGAAGGTAATCAACGGATATGAAGCCGCAATATGTATCTCTTCTCTTATACAATGCGGGCGATGTCTGTGATCGGCTGTAATGAATGAAGTAACATCCGGGTACAATATGCAGGATATCGTTGAACGTACAATCGCCGAAAGTTTATCTGAATGTGTGCTACTCCGGCCAAAAAATCCTCCATTGAGCACATTTTATTTATATTGCAATTACTAAGTTGTACACGTAGTCAGAGAATGATCGGGAAAACTAAGTAAGGTAGTGTACCCTTAAGGGACATTGTATGTATGTACTAATGTATGTATGTATGTATGTATGTATATCTGTATTAATATATGCAAGTAAGTAAGTAAGTAAGTAAGTATGTAAGTATGTATATATGTATGTATGTATGTATGTATGTATGTATGTATGTATGTCTGTTTGTATGTATGTAAGTATGTATGTATGTATGTATGAATTTATGCACGTATTAACATAGAGTATAATGTATATAAGTATGGATGTATTTATGCATGCATGCATTATATCTTCTATATTTATGATTCTGCATGTATATATTTATACATATTCGACATGTATGCATATTAAATGTATACATGCATCAATGCATACATAATATATATATATATATATATACATGTGTATATAAAATGTATGAACGTGTGTCCGCATGCGTACGTATATACATTTCTATAGCGCCTTTTACGAACCTCCTGTCGACGCGGCCAACCCAGTCTCTCTGACACCGTCTGCAGTCTATACCCTCTCGTGCACGTAGACTCCATCAGTGCATACCTGATCGCCAAGAAGAAGCACGATGCGGTGGCGTCGTGCTTCGCCTGCGCCCCACAGGGCATCGGCCGACTCTCATCGGTCGCTTGCCACCGATGGCCAACATGGAACGGAAGCGCGCCCAGTGAGTCGGGTGTGGCGATAGATCATTAACGGCGATAGAAGTTCCTTTCAGCGGCCGTTTTCTACCTCTCCCAACTTTCGATTCACGTTTTGCCCGCGTACAGCGTCAGAAAACACTGACTATATATGGTTCCTATTTTCCACTAACAAAGGATTGTCTCGTGTATTTTTGTAAACATGGAGGCGTAGAGTAATTGAGAACACACTGGGTGCAGAGCAGAAGAACCAAGTTTGCGTTCCGTATTCCCTTAAGGTTGACGAGGCGACTGCGTTGGCAAAATTAGATGTATAACGTAGAGCCTTGCGTGGCTGCCGATAGTTAAATATTACTGTGTAATAACTCTTCGTCATTCGCTCATGTAATCATATATACCATAATTACATCCGTATATGCGGCTTGTCAGCTCAAAAATTAACCGAAAATTAGTGTTGTTGTTTCGATATCGCCACGTTGAGCCGAGGCAACGCAATCGGACCGTTCAGGCCGGAACGTTGTCCGCAGCGGAAGCGATCCGGCACCACACCCTCAGCAGCTGAGCGGGATTACGTCCATCCTGTGGTCGCTGCATCAATAACTGCTTCTCGTGATTAGACGCACCGCCTTTCATCAGGATATTCCTACGCGGCGTCGGCGGCGCAACGCAGATCCGATTACCTGCTCAGGCGACATCTGATTAAAGCCTTTGTAATCTTCCAGCGCCCGCGTCCAAACGACAAATGAAAGTATACGATGAGAAGAAGATGACGGGAAGGAGAGAAGGGCGACGCGGCCCATGGTGGTCTGCGGCGACGTGATACTGCTGCTGCTGCTGCTGCTGACGCGGTCGAAGAGGACGGCAGTGGGGATGAGGCGAAAGAGAGGAAGATGGTGACGGTGTTACGACGCAACATGGGAGAAATTATTATGACTGTATCGGACACGAAGTAAGAGCAAAGTTTACGATTGAAGCGAGTGGGAACGTCGGAGAAAAGACGACGGCTGAATTAGAGAACGATATTAGGAGATATGAAGATGGTTGGATTAGGAGGATTATAAGACTGCGGTTGAATTGGACCGAGAGTAGGAGAAGATATTATGACTGCATTTGACCGAAAACAGGAAAAACATGATTGTTGGATTAAACCGGAAATATGAGAAGAGATTACAATGGAAATGAATCCTCTACCAACTTCCACCAAATTTCCAGTTGCACAAGTTGCACACACTTGTGCGTGAAGAAGGATTTGCTTGAAAAGGTCCCTACTCACAGTAACTGTATCGGCGAGGAGGATCGTACCGGAATCTCGCTCTAACCAATCGGCGGCTACCCTGTCCAAGAGACAAGAACAGATCAGGCAGAAGGATGACAGGACTCGATGATCAATTTAGTTCCGCCAACAAGAAGTGGAAAATACGTCTGGTGAAGGGGACCCAGCACTGCTTGAAGGATGTGGCCTTGGCAAGGGCACATGCAAGCGTCACATAGCCGTCGCTGGGCCACGTTGTCGATCTGGCACAAATGACCAGTGCAACCGATTGCCAAAACCGAGCGAGAGATCAAGAGAGCCTATATATCTTGAACGAAAATCTATAGACAGCTCGATAACGTCAACTACATGTAACTTTTCCACTGTTTGGACTATGACAGTGCCAGTTCCAAGTCTGGATAAAGGAGGAGGACGACTCTAATGGTCGCTGTTATCACACAGTGTCGTTGAACTGATACTAACTAACTCAGTAAAGCTACGCCAAGCCATCGATAGTAGTCCTACTGAGAGACCATGTCAGCTAACCCCAAAAACAAAGAGACGAACAGATGGGTGGACGTAGACATGTACCAACATCGCGGATGGAGTAACGAAGGAAGAGACAGACGAACGAGGAATAGGACGGCCAAGCAAACGGACGAAAGGAAGACCGCATGGACCAGCCGCCGGTCCTAGGTTGGCCGAATCCGTGAACTCCTTCAAGTCTAAGACAGAACGAACTAAGGAACGATGGAAAGAAGGAAGGAAGGAAGAAAAAAATGAAGAAAGTAGGAAAGCCTGGAAATGGCAGACGAAAGGAAGGAAGTAAGGTCGGAATGAAAAAAAGGATTTACGCATGGAAAGGGCAGATATAAGGAAGGAGGAAAGGGCGGAATGAAGGAAGAAGACAAGCATAAAATGGGCAGATGGAAGGAAGAACGGACAGTCGTCCTTGACCTAACCAGTAGGCGTTGGTAGTTGAAGTGTCTCTCTCTCTCTCTCGCTCTCTCTATCTGCAGATGTATCTGTCTCTCTCTCTTTCACAACACCCGCCTGGCTTTAATATAACAGACCCAGGCGTCCTTTTAAACTTAACCAGCCATGCACAGAAAATGTGCAACTCTGCGCCCGTCACCACCAGCACACCCCCTTGCCGTTTTCGATCATTCATACTTTCATGGTTCTACACCACTATTGTAGTACGGCTCAAACCAACCGCATATACATGCAATCCTACCAGGACAGCGTATATCGGCCCTTTTAGCGGGTCAATCTGTATAGGCATATTTACACAAGGTCTATCTTTTCTGCAGCCACTGTATGAAAATCAAAGTCGCTATGACTTCGATTTCCGTAGCCTGCTGGTGGCAAGTCGTCTTCCTCGCCGTCTCACCTTCCCACCGACAGCGTGCAGTTATAGTTGAGTTGGCTAGGGGACGCAGCTGGACACACACACAATAAAACACACCTACACACACATACACACATACACATACTGACACAAGTGCTTGCTCTTTCAGAGGTTTGAACTCCAGTCTTTTGGTTAACAATTCAGCACTCTAACCAGTACACTAATCGCGCAGTTCAGTCTATCCGTATACAAGATTAACACCAGGCAGTAAATCGTAGCAGAGCGATAATGTACGCTGGAAGTGCAAGCGATTGAATAGCAATTTATCGGAGACCTGATTGATGGTCGCGGTCGTATTTGCATGTGTAGGTGTCTTTGTATGTGCATGGCTATATCTATATATATTTATATATACATGTATGTATATATATATATATATATTTGTGTATTCTATTGTATTCATAGATTTATATAGCGCCCCCAACAGAGTGACTATTCAGAGGCGCTCTCTACACTGGCCTATTATGATGTTAAGCGTAATTTCAAACAAAGTGTCACAACAATTAGCAAAACAATGCACAGTATTAGTTGAAATTGTCGCCAGTGACGGGCCCACGCAAAACCAACAGATAGCATGGTTGTTACGAGTCTCTGGCCCAGGAGTCTCTCTCTCTCTCTCTCTCTCTCTCTGTCTCTCTATCTATCTCTCTCTGTCTGTCTGTCTGTCTGTCTGTCTCTCTCTCTCAGTCTCCTCTCTCTCTCTCTCTCTCTCTCTCTGTATGCTTCTCTCTTTCTGTCTGTCTCTGTCTGTCTCTCTCTCTCAGTCTCCTCTCTCTCTCTGTCTGTCTGTCTCTCTCTCTCTCTCTGTATGCTTCTCTCTTTCTGTCTGTCTCTGTCTGTCTGTTTCTCTCTCTATCTGTGTTTGTATGCGTGTATGTGTCTTTGTACGTGTTTTTATGTGTGCCTCATCCATTTTACTCCGCTTCCCTCGCTCCTCTTTCACTGGATATTGACCTGCATGACTGGGGCTTGGATATAGTATACGCCTTCGTTTGATCTGCGACTCATTGACCACTGGCTCTTCAGAAGTTCATAATTAATAACATTCACAATCCGACGTGGACACTGGCCACGAGGGCTTGGTCAACTTTGACCCTCTGGAACCGCTCGCGTCGAGTAAACACTGGAAGACACCTCCACAACATTCGTGGACGGCATTAATCTCGGCGGTCTGTCAAAGTCGATCAGGAGCCATTCCAGTTACTGGAGAGTTTGGGATGAACTAAGGTCAACCGTCAACACCAGATATGATGCAACTCTAACTGACCAATTCCAGTCAACAATCGCTTCCCTGTGACAACTCCGCAAACCAGTTTCACCGTGAAGATGTATAGTATTGTATTGCATTATATTTAAATATTTGCATATTTCTATAGCGCCTCTTTATAGTGCAACCTACTCAACGTGTGTAACAGTCGATGTAATCCCTATTTTTTTTAGATAGTGTGTAAAAAAATTTTTTTTGTGCAACACTACTTTACGAATGGTTCACACTTTTGTGCGCAGGTCCGAACTGATTCCGATAATAATTGAATTAGGACCATAAGTAACTATAAACCAAAATTCCATATCTAATAGTGATAAGTTCTGATAACCCAAGAAAAGTCCTCTGTCTAAAGATAAATAAGGGGACGTATCAACCAAGGAACAAAAGTCTGGACGCAGCCGGATAGAAGACTAGATTTACGAAGCTTCATAAAAGAAACCGTGAATCGTTATTTTTGCAAAAAAAACATGTGTGTACTCACACTAAATTCTTGTGCGTTGGCTTCCCGGCCGGTGTGCGAGCGCACATGCATACAACTTAGAAGGAACATTGGATCACTAATAGTATTATATTGTATTGTACCTCCCCCCAGTACAGCCTAATCAATGTGTGTAGCAGTGGCAACGATAAGTCTTTGATCGCAAGACGGTTCTTTAACTGGCTAAGAACTTGGCGAAAGAGTTCAAAGAACAGCCGGAACAATCAACAATCATCAACGAAAAAGCGCAAACTGGCCAAACTCTTTTGCGACTGTCGTCGACGTTATATTTAAACGGCATGACAAGCCTTTTGTCTCTGTTATTAGATGGCGTCCTATATCTTGTCTTCCCACTTCCACATTGGCAGAAGTGACAGGCATGGCTGGATCGTGTTCTCTCCTCAGCTTAGCCTGCGTATTTGTTGCTAATTGAAGGTATTTGATCAACGCTGTCACATAAAGAACGGTTTCCTTTGTGGCTTTGTGGGTGTTGATGATTTAAATGTACAATCCTTCTCGATTCATTGTCCAGCGTTCGTTCCTCTGCCTCTCTCTGTCAACCTCCGTCCATATACCTCTCTTTCTACGCCTCCCTTTGTGTCTACCTGTCGTTCACTCGCTGCCTTCCACTCTGCTTCTTCACCATACTGTCTGTCTCCATAACTTCCATTCTATCTGCTTGTCTCTCGGTCTCTGTGCCTTCCTCTCTCTCTGTATATGCCTTCCTCCCTCTGTATATGCCTTCCTCTCTATATATGCCTTCCTCTCTCTGTGTATACCTCCTGCCCTTTTTTTCACTCTCCCTTCGCCTCTCAGCCTTCCTCCCATCGGCTCTAATACCTCTGGCCTGGACAACCATACCATACAGATCGCTCCTGTCCTATGTATGTAGGCAGACTGTCGTTCCTCTCGGGATTCCATTGTCTTCAAGTCCTTTGTCTTCGAATAATCAAATCCAGAGATCGATACCTTGCTGCCCACTCTAACGACCTGTTTAGCCGTAACTCATAACAGCAAAGCGTCATAGAACGGGCACCAGTCTCCCTTGAATCATCGGCGCTAAATAGATTTGTGAATACAATCATTCCGATTGTAAAACAACTATAGGAGCAGCCGATCGAGTAGCAACCAAGTGGAGCCATTTATATAGCGCCTTTTCTAATGAGTATGCTGTATTTTTGAATGTATAGTTATTCAAGGCGGTCCCGGATAACCCGGGTCACGTGATGCACCGGTTCCTTCCTCCAATAAAGACGAGCTACTAACTCCCTACGCTCAGAACCGCATGATCGTCCTATTCCAGAGGCAGACAATCTAGAGCGATAATTATCGTTTTCAATTTTAATTAGAATGCTGCACCTTTAAAAGGACGATGTTGTGAAATGGAAAGAGAGAATCCCGATGGGACAGCATCAACTAAGACAGCCTAGTTGTTGAAAGAGCGAATCGTAGTTTTCGGGAAGCCAGTGCAACACTCACCTTCCTCTGTACCTTGCCTAATTGGTAAGCTTATGACCACCTTTGTGAAAGGGAGACACACATTGTCCCAGACATTAGCACCTGTTGCCGAAGTACTGACACCTGACGACGGTAATTGCCCAACCATTCATTGGCTAATGGCGCACATCACCACCACAACCGCAACGAAGACAATTCCAGACTCAGCAGACGCCAATCACTGTCATCTCTAATTAGGCGCCATTTGTACGTCCACGCGTTCATTCATCCACTCTTATATTATATATATATATATATAATGTATGTTTTTTTGTGTGAGTGCGTGCGTGAGTGCAACGTACACACACGTGTTTTTTGCTATGTTTGTACACTTTGCATATATATATATATTATATATACATACGCATGATTTATTATGCTAATAAATATATATAGTATATATATATCCATGTCTTTTGTATAGATACTCTGAATTGTTCGTTTTTATAGGTTCCAAAAAATGTGTTTACTAAAAGTTCATGTAATTGCATATCTTCGAGAAACGAGCAAATATCCCCATTGAACAATTGCTGATAGTGTGCTCAATATTTCGGTCTTCTCTGCACGGACATCCTAAACTCATCTCCCTGCGTTCCTGCCTTCCACCCTGCCTCCTATCCTGCCTTCCACCCTGCCTCCTATCCTGCCTTCCACCCTGCCTCCTATCCTGCCTTCCACCCTGCCTCCTATCCTGCCTTCCACCCTGCCTCCTATATCCTGCCTCGGATTGAAACGAGTATTATCAAGCATAGATTCGACAACAGATTCTCCGAATTCACAGTCGAGTGAAGTCGCGTGTACGCGAACCACAGCCTTCGTCGCGCATGACTTACCGCGTAGAAGACTCAAGAAACGACGGCAGTGGCTTAGTCCATGATTAATACTATGCTCACCTTTTGCACTGTATTGTGAGTGTAACGTATAACACCATATGAATGAATGAATTAGTGAATGAATGAATGAATGAATGAAACTTAATATATCGCCTCTTCAAGAAAGCTACTCAGAGGTGCTCTCTGCACTAGACTGCATGATATTAATTCTCATTTCAACGTCGGTTAGAACAATAATTAGCAAAACGACGCATAGTAAGCTCTGCAAGTCGTCAGTGATAGGCCCACGCACAAGTGTGGAACCAAACCAACGGATTCCCGTCAACAGCTGATAGATGGCATAGACGTTAAGAGTCTCTGGGCCAAAAATGGTAGAGAGGCAATTGCACCATGCATTAATCTTAATTGCATTGTTTTATTATTGCATTGTATTGTATTGTGTGGTATAACACGTATCAGAAACGCATCATTCATGATCCTCATACCACAGCTCAAGATAGATCCTTAAACACTATCCTACGACTACCACTGATTCTTTGAACCCATTCATGTACAGCGCCTTTTTCCTTAGTCCAAGTTATTATAGGCATCCACTATGACTTTATATATATAATATATCGGCAATATTATTATCGATATTATAATCACTATTATTATTATTATTATTATTATTATAATCATTATTATTTTTATCATCAATATTATAATTATTATTATTATTATCATGATCATTATCATAATAATTATTATAATTGTCGTCGTTGTTGTTGTTGTTGTTGTAGAGTTTGTACTACGCGAGTATCAATAAGTCGGGTACACGGCATATTATAAGTCAAACAGCTGCAAAAGCTGCAGAGTTTAGAAGTCATAGGCAAGAGCCACAAATGCATCAAAAGTGATCATAATTATAACCGCTGTGCTATAGTTTCAAACTGGAGATCACAGTTTACAAACCAGCGAACTCTGGACATCAACAATACTTAAATTCAGCTCTTATTGCCCAGACTAATAATTATTCAAGCAGGTCAACTGACTATCTATATCTCGTCGCATTCCTAAAGCAAGAACTGCATTTGGCGAACGTGCTAGTTTCGTTGACAGAACTATCACAGAGCTACGATAGTACATAATAGTTTGGAACGCTCTTCTTGTGTCTGTGCATGTCCGCTCTGCTCAGCCCCTTGTGTCACTTCGTTCTTAATTAACTAAAATTACCGAAGCCACTGAGAAATAGCTACACACAAATCAGTAATTGAGCATCAATGTGCTATTCCAGCGTTTCCCAAACTGTGTTCCGCGGAACCCTAGGGTTCCGTGAGGTGAAGCAATGGTTCGGGATTAAACTTTCAGAGTTTAACAGTAACCTTCAAACAATTTTAAAAGAAATCATACGAATTTTTCATAGTAGGCTTTTTGTTTAACATTTGTGCATAACATTATATGAAAGAGAATTAACATATCATTGTCATGGATATTTGTGTTATTATTAATATAATCCAAGCCTAAAAGATAATTGTCAGCATTCTCAAGCGTTTGTACCTACAACTAAATATGTTTAGTTTTGGACGGGGTTCCTCCCAAAAGTTAAGGTCAAAAGGGTCCAACGGCGAAAAAGATTGGGAAACGCTACACTATGCTACTCAGCTTGTATATAAGAAAATTGAATTGAATTGCTGAAAATTGCTTATCTACCAAATTCTGTTTCTCTGCCTGACTGACTGACTGACTGATCTGATTACCACTTGGTTTAGTGAGCCTTCGGTTGATGCATTGAGTAATAGTCCCAGGCTCAATTGAAGTTACTACTTATAATTACGGTACGTTACTGTATGAACCTGCCGTCCTCCACCACTTCTCTTCGCCCGCTATACCCTCAGTTGACCGGCATGATCTCTTTGTAGCCTACTCACTTCTTTTAAATGTAATTCCTCTTTAGTAACTGTTGAACCAACTGCATGCCTCTTTTCTCCTCTAAAGTCCACTTTCTTTTCTCTTGGTCTCGCGCACTGGACCCGCCTCTGAGTGGCATGCACTGCGAGAGGCGCTAGATAAATTTATATATATATACAAAACGATACCATACGGGTTAATCATCACCCATCGGGCTTTTCATTCTAAACTCAAGTCTCACCCTTTCAAGAATTCTTGCCCAGACTCACTCGATCATTCCACCCTCATATCTTCGACCATAGAAACACCCCATTAATAGCTACTCCGCCTCCACTGACCCTCTGGAAACCGGACTCTGGCCTTCCTTTCACCGCACTTTGACAACTCATTTGATTTTACGCAGCCTCACGTGAATAAGCTGGTGGCGGCGCTAGGCTTTCGAGTGCGCTTCAGAAGTTTGAAGATTACGATTGCGATTACGATTACGATAGGCTATAGTGGTGGGCGAGTGAACTGCGTCTATACTGTGACACCTGTTCAATAAGATACATGTCCGATAAGACTGTGATATCTTTGGCGTCGCAACAGCTTGCCAGACAGACAGACAGACAGACAGACAGACAACCACAGCTTATGGCTATCAATCGGATAAGATCTAGACCAATCAGATACAAAGGACGTCGTTAAGAAATAGACAAAAACTCACAAAACAATAGCACTTGCTATTGATCCCTGAAAACTGAGTATATTGCCACATAGTCACAATACAACCATTCACTCCTCTCCCTCTCCCCACTCCCTCTCCTTCTTCCTCTCTCTTTCTCTCCTTCTCCCTCTCTCTTTCTCTCCTTCTTCCTCTCTCTTTCTCTCCTTCTCCCTCTCTCTTTCTCTCCTTCTCCCTCTCTCTTTCTCCTTCTCCCTCTCTTTCTCTCCTTCTCCCTCTCTCTTTCTCTCCTTCTTCCTCTCTCTTTCTCTTTCTCCCTCTCTCTTTCTCTCCTTCTCCCTCTCTCTTTCTCTCCTTCTCCCTCTCTCTTTCTCCTTCTCCCTCTCTTTCTCTCCTTCTCCCTCTCTCTTTCTCTCCTTCTTCCTCTCTCTTTCTCTTTCTCCCTCTCTCTTTCTCTCCTTCTCCCTCTCTCTTTCTCTCCTTCTTCCTCTCTCTTTCTCTCCTTCTCCCTCTCTCTTTCTCCTTCTCCCTCTCTTTCTCTCCTTCTCCCTCTCTCTTTCTCTCCTTCTTCCTCTCTCTTTCTCTCCTTCTCCCTCTCTCTTTCTCTCCTTCTTCCTCTCTCTTTCTCTCCTTCTCCCTCTCTCTTTCTCTTTCTCCCTCTCTCTTTCTCTCCTTCTCCCTCTCTCTTTCTCTCCTTCTCCCTCTCTCTTTCTCTCCTTCTCCCTCTCTCTTTCTCTCCTTCTTCCTCTCTCTTTCTCTTTCTCCCTCTCTCTTTCTCTTTCTCCCTCTCTCTTTCTCCTTCTCCCTCTCTCTTTCTCTCCTTCTTCCTCTCTCTTTCTCTCCTTCTCCCTCTCTCTTTCTCTCCTTCTCCCTCTCTCTTTCTCTCCTTCTCCCTCTCTCTTTCTCTCCTTCTCCCTCTCTCTTTCTCTCCTTCTCCCTCTCTTTCTCTCCTTCTCCCTCTCTCTTTCTCTTTCTCCCTCTCTCTTTCTCTCCTTCTTCCTCTCTCTTTCTCTCCTTCTCCCTCTCTCTTTCTCCTTCTCCCTCTCTCTTTCTCCTTCTCCCTCTCTCTTTCTCTCCTTCTTCCTCTCTCTTTCTCTCCTTCTTCCTCTCTCTTTCTCTCCTTCTCCCTCTCTCTTTCTCTCCTTCTCCCTCTCTCTTTCTCTCCTTCTCCCTCTCTTTCTCTCCTTCTCCCTCTCTCTTTCTCTTTCTCCCTCTCTCTTTCTCTCCTTCTTCCTCTCTCTTTCTCTCCTTCTCCCTCTCTCTTTCTCCTTCTCCCTCTCTCTTTCTCCTTCTCCCTCTCTCTTTCTCCTTCTCCCTCTCTTTCTCTCCTTCTCCCTCTCTCTTTCTCTCCTTCTCCCTCTCTCTTTCTCTCCTTCTCCCTCTCTCTTTCTCTCCTTCTCCCTCTCTCTTTCTCTCCTTCTCCCTCTCTCTTTCTCTCCTTCTCCCTCTCTCTTTCTCTCCTTCTCCCTCTCTCTTTCTCTCCTTCTCCCTCTCTCTTTCTCTCCTTCTCCCTCTCTCTTTCTCTCCTTCTCCCTCTCTCTTTCTCTGTCGCCCATGCCTGCCTATGTGTCTTTCCAGCGGTGTGTGTGTCTCTCTCAATCTTCCTATATGTCTCCTTGTCTCGCTTTCTGTCTCTTTGTCTCGCTCTGTGTCTCGGTATCTCTGCCTTTCTGTATCCGTCTTTTTGTTTCTCTATCTGTCTGTCTGTCTGTCGGTCTGCATCGGTGTCTGGGTCTGTGTCTATCTCTGTGTCTGTCTGTCTATGTCTGTCTGTCTGTCTGTCTGTATATATTTGTCTGCCAGACCGTCTGTTTTTCGTCTCTCTCTCTCTCTCTCTCTCTCTCACACACACACTCTCTGTATGTCTGTCTGTCTCTCTTTAGCTCCGTATCTCTCTGCATATGGTACACTAGATATACGCTGGACTGGATTAGAGTAACGATCGCGGGAAACTGTTAACACCAACAACGGTGGCTGTATCATCCATTAGAATCCCGGATCAAAGCAGTCGTATATTATTATATATCGTATATACGTAGCTTCCAAATGGATAGCACCAATCCACTGATCGCTCGCTGTGTGGACTGAATGCCGTGGGATTATACGCAAAATCCATCAAAAGGCCAGAAACAATAAATACGGAATTAATGAAAATGAATTTCTAATAACGATAATAATAGTTACAACTATTAATAGTATTGTTATTATATACTGATTAGGCGACACTACTGATGGCCAAGCGTCAATCGCTGGCGCCGAGTATTGTATTGTATTGTATTTCTAGATTTATATAGCACCTCTCACAGAATAACTATTGAGAGGCACTCTTTTCACTGGCTTATAATAATGTTCAGCGTCATTTTAATGCATATAGTTTAACAACAACTAGCAACATCATGCACATCAAGCTAAGAGTCACCTTCGATGAACCAAGAGATTCCCGGACCGTGGAGTAATTGTGAGTAAAGGACATGTTCAGGCGCTTAAGGACACACTAAAGCGCCTCTTGGGAATATACATAGCTGGAACCACGTGTAGTCTAGCTTACAATTATGTGATTGTAACCGAAATTTTTTAAACCGCCGCTCAAATTCAGCAGCGACCCGATGTAATGTAACGGAGTAATGTAATGTAGCACTTATATAGCGCCACTCATATCAGAGGCGCTCACAACTCAACACAAAGCTAAACAAAGAAAATAAAAGTCTTCAGGCGCTTCCGGAGGGCATCTGCAGGGGAGAAAGAGCAGCTCCTTCCGAAGAGGAAGAAGGAGGCTGTTTCAGCTGGTGGGACCCACATAATGTAATTCGGCACAAAGTCGTTAATAGGAAGGTCTTCAAGCGCATTTGAAACTGACAAGGGTCAAGAACATGCACCTCCACCCGAATGGATAGAGTGAGACTGTTACACCTGCAGTCCTGAAGGGCCAACTTGAGAAAAGCTCCTTGTTTGGGCCGTAGCAGTGCGCATGCCGGGATCAGCAATGATCCACTGGCAGATGAGCGGATAGAAGCCTATTGGGGAATATATGGAGGACACCCTGATACAGAAACCCAAAAGATATAGTCAACAAGACATCTATGGAGACGACTAACACTATCGTAATAACTATCTGTCCGTGAAGTAATATTTTACTATCTGACAAAAAGCTGTGGCATGTTAATTCTCTTTCATATAATGCTATAGCCAGATGTTGACGTGTCCTTCTAATTGAAATGTGCTTTGAAGGTATGGACAGTTTATGTCTGACAGAACTCCAGCCGGACAATAGTTTCTGACTTCCAGCAGACATTATCTCAAAGAAACCTTTAGTAATAATAATTATAATTAATAAGCGTAATTTAAGTTCTACGGCGCCTATCGTAAGAGTCCGCGCTTCAATTAGCTCAGGGAATATTTACGACTCTAGAATAACAAGTGTCGAAGGTCAAACTATGGCTCGAGTCCACAATAACTAATATAGGTATTATACACAAGTACATGTTTTCATACACTATTGCATATGTTAATGCATATATATATATATATATTAATATGTGTAAATATATATTATCTATATATACATATATATATTAAGATGTATATATTAAGCATATAATATATTAATATGTAGATATACTTAAAGGCGTGGGTAATATTTCATCAGAATAAATTGTCATGTTGATAAACTATTCAGAAGTTTTAAGGGTGCTACATAAGTTTATTGATGGTCAGGTATCAAAATTTCCCTTATGGAGGTACACGGGGAGCGAAATAACTTTCTTCAGCTCCGCATATAGGCTGTACAAATATGATCCAGTTGCGGCACCCAAATAGAGCCAAACAGATTCACACCCCCATTGGGTGTCGCAGCATCCAGGTTGGGGAGATCTGGACGGAGGTTCTTAAGGGCACTTTGTCAAGCAGATTGATGTTCATGCCATATATGATATTATACACAAACCATGCACGATATATGTAACATAAATATATCTTGTATTTGATAGTAGATGTTATATATGGTATATTCCAAATGGATAGCAATCTACTGACATAGGTGTTTAAGATGCTAGGTGTTCATACACACTAACAAACACAAGCACACACACACACAAACACACGCACACACACACAAACACACGCACACACACAAACACACAAACACACACACAAACACACACAAACACACAAACACACACACAAACACACGCACACACGCACGCACGTACACACAAATAAGCATGTGTGTGTGTGTGTCTGTGTGCGCGCTTGTGGTGTCTGTGTGTGTAGGTGTGTGTGTGTGAGTATGTGTGTGCGTGTGCGTAGGTGTGTGTGCGTAGGTGCGTATGCAGGTGTTTGTAGGTGTGTGTTTGTGTGTATGTGTGTATGTGTGTGCGTGCGTGTGTGTGTGTTAGCACCTAAAAACCTAAAATTATACACATATGCGGTATGTACTTATATATGACATCCCTATGTTATAAGTACATGCATTTCAACACATATACCATTAAACCGTTAACAGAAATGAGCATAAATCACGTCGTATACATGCAGCTGCATGACACATAACATGAGCATATATCACCCCACAGACATACACTGCGCATCATGCTTCGTCTGATATATGATAGAGATAGAGGTATAACGTCCACAGAGCAGAAGATGGCAGAAGATTAATCAACGCAACTCAGAGCGCCTCTTAACGAAACTAACTCATGCAGTATATACCAACAAACAGATGTGCAAGCGTACAGAAAGACAGACCGACAGACGGAGAGGCAGAGGTACAGACAGACGGACAGACAAGCAGACGGACAGATAGACAGACAGACAGATGGAAGTACGAACGAACATCTGGGCTGGGTTCCCGCATAGGATGCCGTTGGAGACAAGAAGATGTAAGAAATAGCCACCTGCTACATTAATTATTTGCGTATAGTGGTCTATAAAAGCTTACACGATACAATTCCTGATCTGTATCCGTAGGCTACATGCATACAGGCATGTTTATCATTGATCGCCGTATAGTATACTTGTGTTCCAATTTAACTACATAATAATATTTTATAACTTTTAAATCGACAAACCGCATCATAATTACACAGTATGAGCGAATGATGATGATGACCACGACAACGACGACGAAGAAGACAACTACGACAATGCTAAGAACACTTGATATAGCGCCTCTTCAATAAATCTACTCGGAGGTGCTATATGACCAGAATGATGACAAAAAATATTGCAGGAGTTGAATTTAACTGTTGGCAGCCATGCAAGGTGTCCAATGTCCATGATACTGAACGTCAAATTTAACCCACGCCGCCGCCTAGCGAAAGAAGGACTAGTCAACCTTACGGGTGATACGAGTATCGAACTCAGTGCCTCAACTCTGATCACGTGATATCAACAGTAGTAGTAGTAGTAATTTCAGTGTAACGACACTGTGTGATAACAAGAGATCACTAGCGTCTCCCTCCTCCTTTATCCAGGCGTGGGACTGGCACTGCCAGACTACAAGCAGTGGCTCAGTTTGTGAGATCCACACTCGTGGCTGGCATGGTTTATTCCCTACGATTTCTTGGCGCTGGTGGTCAGGAAAGGCCCCAGGATGAACCGACTTATGGGCTGGGATATGTCCCTGAGGGCACCCTCATCTCATGGGCAGACGAAGCCCGTTTCGCCTCCATCGCAAACCACCCTTATAGTACACGTGTTGTCTCATTACCTACCCTATCCCGAAAAAAGTTAGATCACTCCATTCTACTCAGTAAATAATAATCTGATTATTCTTGTCATTGAATTATTATATATACGATTATGTAATGTAATGTTGCTTTTGATGTATACTATTACCGCCATTTATATAGCGCCCCTTCAAGATAACTCAGTCTGAAAGCGTTAATAAAAGTTCTATTTTCTATTCTATTCTATTTACAGATTTATAAAGCGCCTCACGCAGTGCAACCTAATCAGACTTACTTACTTAGAAAGTTCCGAATTCAGTTCGTCCAACTCGAAATCTCAAGATATCTACTGAGCTCAATCAAGGCCCACGTTAATCTTTGGCAAGCAAAATTAATAATATGAAATGTATACGAATATGCATATGCGTGTGCATATGTTTAAGTATATACAGGGCACCCTCATCTCATCTCATATACATAGGCTTTATGATACACATATGCATATGTGTAACGTAGGGCCTTAACTGCATAGAAAGAACAATTACAATTGGCGAGACAGATATCGTATACATCAGATATATCACATAATATAATATACAGAGACACATACAAACATACATACAAACATACATACAAACAAACATACAAACATACATACAAACATACATACAAACATACATACATATATAATATATATATATATTATAATTTATCACAAATCAGAAGACTTTATGAGAAATGTACTAAATATATTGAGTTTTCTGGTAATGAAATACTGACATAAAAGTGTGTGGGTGTGTTTGCGTGCGTGTCTGTCTTTTTGTGTGTGTATGTGTGCATATTTGCGTGCGTGTGTTGCATATATATCACATAGACGTATATTTTACCTAAAATTTATATATTGGACAGACAGACAGCTGAGATAAGAGAGCCGACGGATAGCAAGGCATTAATCGGGCGTCATTGACGCCTGGCAACGGAAGAAGGTATACAAGCCTACAGTCTGCAGTCTGTTGGCTGCTCATGCGGAGTAGCATCTGCAAGAGGGATGGGAGAGAGATTGAACAGGTGCAGGAGGAGGAGGAGGAGGAGGAGGAGGAGGAGGAGCAGAGGGAATGAGGAGCAGGAGAAGGAGGAGGAGGAGGTGGTGGCGAAAAGGGAAGACTTATGGAGGAGAAGAGGAACAAGAGTATGAGGAAATGACAAACAGGAAGAGAAGAAAGAGGAAGATGACAAGGAGGAAGAGGACGAGGAAGAGGAAAATGAGGAAGGGGATAAGGAGGAAGAGTAAAAGGAGGCGTGCAAGGAGGAGTGGGGCAAGGAGGAAGAGGGCAAGGATGAAGAGGACATGGAGAAGAAGGACAAGGAGGAAAGGGCGGGCTGCAGAGTGCAGAAGACAGTTGCCATTAGACTGTGCAAACATTTGTCAAGCGGTTGTCGTCGACGTCTGTGTGACAACGGGACAACAGCCGCATACGCAGTAGCAACAGCAAAGGCAACAACATGGCCGATGGTCCGTCCGTCGTTCGCTGAGACTCGCCTGAAGACTCCCTGGACGAAGCAGAACTTGACTTCCACGATCAAAGACGACAGAAGGCTTCAAGGAATGGGAGAGAGGCAAAACACGTATGCACACAAATCTAAACACTAGACGCAAACTCGTTACCTTACATTATATTAACTTACTTTACAACATGCATGAAAATTACACGGTACTTGGTTTCGTAGCGATATGTTATGTGCCTTGCAACCGAAGGGTTGCCGGTTCGAAACCACCTCAAGTCACTGCGCAGCGAGCTTAGACAAGTTGCTCACCCATAATTGTCTGCGAGGAAGGCATCGGGAAACCATCTCGCTCATCTCATCCCTGGTGACATAAAGCCAATGATATTAACTGGGTTAACTACTCCGCCAATGGCTAAATTAAGCCAGTGCCAGTCCCAAGCCTGGATAAATGAGGATGGCAATGTTAATGATCTATGTTATCACACAGTGTCGTTAAAGTGCAACTACCACCCCCACCTATGCACATGCCTTTTGGCAGAGAAATCATCATCATTACATTACACCAATTAAGCTTACCCAGCCAAACTACCTGCATCTACCTCATCTTATTCTTTCCACCTGTCCACAAACCGTAAAATCGTTGCATCTTCAAAGCGGTGTCCTTTCGAACGGGACTACGAGACGTAACCCGCATCGCATTGTCACACGCGGTACCGCACATTGAACGCAACGCTCACGTCGTAGCGAGCCCAAAAGGAATGCACGTATGAACACCGATATATTATTGATACGCGGCTATTTGCCGAACGAGACAGCACAAATCGTTAGGCACAAGCGCTCTCGCCGCTCGACCGTTTCATATGTTTGCAGACACTAATCATTGAATTTCTATTGGCATAGAATACGGACTCGCAGCATGTCCAACGGTAGCAGGTTTAGTCACGGTTTATGTGGTGGAGGGCTCGAGTGTGGCCCCCTGGGCACAGGTGTGTCTGGGGAGGAAACTCGGAGGGGGCCGGAGCGGAAGGCCCCTTAGAAAATTCTGCAGCTTCTATTTCGCCGCTGTCTAAGGCCTAAGGCATCAACCGATGACACACCAAAAACCAAAAAGGTTAACGTAAACGCAATGAGAACAGTATTTATATAGTAAATATAGTGCCCCTCTAAGACCCTACTCAGGAGCGCTCCCAACCCAGCCACGACAAAAGAAAAGACCTGAGCGACTTCTAAAAAATTGACGTTTCGGCCACAAGCAAAAAGCGAAGCTCAAGTGGGAGCTCGTTCCATATTGAGGGGCCCACAACCGAGAAAGCAGGGCGCTGCCTAATAAACAGGCGAGCACGTGGGAATAGAAGCTCACCCCTCGTCGCAGAGCGAAGCACCCGGACACTGGACGTGAACGATCACGCAAGTAAGATTGAGTACAACCAAGAATTCAACGCGAAACCAGAACAGCAATATATTAAGAGCCTGAACTGAGACGGTTATTGCGACGGTGCCCTAAGACCTTCGTTCGCAAATGCTCAGAACCATGAAATAGTAATGGTCGTAAATAAATGCATAACAATAACAACAATAAAAAATAATAATAACGTATACGGCTATATGTATATATAGTGACCTACAACGGCGCTAAATCGAAATAGGTGTGACTTGATTCTACAAGGCAATTCATCCGTTGTGTTTTCTAAACTGTCCTTAGTGTTTACAGCCATACCAAGGATTCCACCCATGCATACATGGACAATCAACAATTATACACATGCATTGGTACATATGCCATATGTACAATCGTCGTATACACGGCGTACATCATATCAACATACATACATACATAACATACATGTATGCATACATATATATACATATCCACGAAAATGTGACAAGTCCAGGGCACCAACTTATTCATGAGTGTAGCGTCGAATCTAATGGCGTCGTCCAAAGAGCAGATCAAAGGAGACACAGGTCCAGTTGCTAGAGGTGCCAGAGGTGGTGTTAAGGCGGGTGTCGTTTATGGCGAGGGTGGGAAGGCGAAGGATCGGATGAGCCAGGGTATGAGTTCTTGCAGAGATGACCCCTCGGTTTTGATGGGAAAACAAGTAAGAAGGAATGCTCAAATTATGCTTGGATGAACATTATGCATTGTATGCACACATAAAAGTACATCATTATCCATAAATAATACCATATATGACATTCAAAACATGCGTCAAATATTACAGATATATATATACATATTTATATATATATATAGATACATACCCATATATAACATATACGTAATATATATGTGAAAATTGTGAATATAACTTCATAGAGGCTCAGGCAGGCATATTGAAAGCAGCATGATGTATAGATGGATATTTCAATGCTCATAAAATTACAGACAAAGAGACGTACGTAGAAGGGCATTTAGAATGACAATGTCCCTGAAGTATACACATGTTGGCAGAGATATACAGAGATACACGGAGGGTCATTTAGAATGACAATACCCATAAAGTCACAGGTGCAGAGACATAAACAGAGGAGTAACCAGACCAATATCTAGAAATGCAAGGCCCATATAATTGCCAATCAAGGTGTGCTCACTATAGGCCGGGAATAGGTAGATATGCCAGAGATACCTGTGATCATCAAATAGTAATTTATTGCACGTCAGTTTAGTTCGGTCATTCGTTATTTTACACTTTCTGAAAACATTTTAATGTATACCAGAAATACATAGCAGCTGTATTTCCAGTTTAACGACACGGTGTGATAACAAGGATCATTAGCGTAGCCCTTCTCCTTTATCCAGGCTTGGGACTGGCACTGCCAGAGGAGCAGCGGAGGAGTTCTTTCCGGAGAGACAACAGGTACACAAGATATTGCTATCGATGGGAATCCGTTGATCGGTCCCACGCGTGTACGGGAGCCCACAAAGGTTGACTCTTTCAGCTGACTGTGCAATGTTTTGCAAACTGATGTAAACTATTCGTTATTAGTGACATTTGGCATCATTTAGGCTTGAATGGGTGCTGTATAAGTATACGAATCGATCATAGTACCATCCCATATACCAAACATACCGAACGTAGGTACGCATGAACATAGTGTGGCACGCGGTTTTAGGTATGTCGGCGCAAATTGCGTATTTACATCGAAATTAATTAGCATAAATAGTATAAATAAGACAGCAGGCACTGTTGAGCGATGCTGGGTTAAGAGTCCACGCGTGGCTCCCGTAATTACTACATAGGCATTTAATTTAATTCATTCTTGGATAAAACATTACACGTTGGCAGATTGCAGAAGTAGAGAAAATAGGTTGCTTTGGAAATTACAAAACATTGAATAAGGTTTAAATTTACAGCTGGAATGACAGCCTAAACGACGTAACCGTAATCTCCGAACTTCTTAAAGCGCCATTCAAAAGCCAAGAACAGAGCATAAGATTATTGATGAGCACCGTAAGTATTCATCTTACAAAGTGCTTAAAATTCCATCCTCACTTTTCCAGAATGCAGGAATATATTCCTGAAGCAACAAATCGTATCATTATAGCTAATATGAGATGATTTTAATCTTGTTTTTCTTTCTTCTCTTGTACAAATTTGACAATGCAACCCAGTGAATAAAAATATCCTTAAAACCGTCGGTTCAATATACCATCATCAATATTACGGTCGCTTTATCGTTATCACCATGTTAACCAGCAGAGCCTTATCATCTATATCCCCTATCAATGTTATTCATGCATAGATGATAAAATATCGTTTGATATAAACACATGTAGGCCTACAATGAAATTCGTATCGAAATCATAAAGGTGTACGAAATTAACGAGTCACCAGGGAGACAGGATCCAAACGACGGGCAAAGGACGGATGGATTGATAGAGAGTGGACTTGAGAGGGACTAAGCTTCAACGGAAGAGGGATTCGACAACAGAGAGCGGACAACAACAACCAAGAAATTGCAGTCTCTGTTGTCCACAGCAACAGAAAAGAACAACGGATAATTAGAGCCAAAATCTGCTCCGTTTGAAATTCACAACAATGGTTTAATTAAGTCCAAAGAAGACACTACAGTGTTCCTTGTTCCAAGAATGTAAAAGATAATTGTTGAACAATGGTGGTCAACCAGAGCTAGTTGTCCAGCCGAACAGGTAGGAGTCTTAAAAAACAAACAACGGAAATAGCTTAACAACAGACCATGGACAACCAAAAACACGTAGTCGTTGTCAGCACAGCAGAAAGTCTTGAAAAGGTAACCAGAAGAAGAGTAGGCTTTTTTTACAACAGACAACCACAGCCAAAAAAATTAGTTATAATTGTTCCTAACAAAGAAGAAGATAACAATATAGGACACTGACACCAAATATCATTGTAGAGTAAGCCATACAGCCAACCAGATATACAAAACTGCAGACCTATAGTTGCCAAACAGCTGAAAGGCAAAAAAGATTATTGTTATTATTATTATTATTGTTATTATAATCATTAATATCTTTCTGAGCACCAACCATAGGGACCAAACGATCAGACGATGGCACTGAGCAAAAAACTAGTTAAGAACTTTCTCAATATCCCAAAACCCTGACAAATTGACCACATCTATGTAGAGGGCTTGAACCCTCTGCATTTCAAGGGAAGTACTCCACCAATTGGGAACAGTCCTCCACCAAACCAGGTCAAGGCAGGTAGGTAGGTAGGCAGTTGGAGTTCAACGACCCTGTATGATAACAAAGATCATTAGCGTCGACCTCCCCCTTTAACCAGACTTGGGATTGGTACTGCTATAGTGCAGGGAGTGGCAGGGTTACAAATACATGGGTAGTTGAAGTTTAACGACACTGTGTGATAACAAAGATAATTGGTGTCGCCCTCCTCTTTTATCCAGGCTTGGTTATGGCACTATCAGAAAAAAACAGGCCAAGGACACCAAAGCCACCTTTATCGGCTTTACCTACAAATCAGTACTTAAGGTTTATGCTATTAGCGAAACGAGGTCAGGTATTTCAGCTTTATGTGGGCCACACACAAGGATTAGAACTGACATTGCTAATACTGCCTAACTCGCGAAGGACCTACTTCTGCAACAGCCTGGTTGGTACATATCATTGTCAGGGTGCATTTTACATCGGTTCATCGTACGCTCGGAGCTCCTACAGGAGATTCAGCGCGTCTACATTAAGCAGGTGTTTGTGTGCTCGAAGACTCTGGGCATAGGCAGAGAAGACTTGGTACGAACACGTGGTTACCGGTGCGATAAAGCAAATCGCCCACTTCCGCGGGAAACTGAGTTTTAGAGAAGTTTAAAGGAAAGTAAAACGAGGAAGACTACTGCAGGCGAGAAATGTTCCGGGATAGCACTAAGTAGACATATCTAATCAAACGGCTTATATCTTAATGTTGGATGCTGGGATCACAAAGCGCATGAAACTGTCGGATGCTGGATTCTACCGTTGACTGACGTCTTATGACAACAAGAGTAATGGATAACAAGCTGGTGCGCTGAGCTGAGGAACCGAGTTCGGTACATATATTCTCAGTAAAGTTGACTAATCCTTCTTTCGCTAGGCGGCGGCGTTGGTTAAATTAGAAACATTAGATGAATTACGTGAAGTGCGCCTTGCGTGGCTGTCGACAGTTAAACTCTACTCCTCTTATAACTTGTCATCGTTTGTCCATAATGTACTCGTAGTCACACAGCGTTGTTGTCAGTTTTAGAAATGAGCGAATTTTTTATCATTAATATTATTAAAGCCATTGACATCGTCAGATTTTATTTTGGCTTAATTCCACTAATAATTTATTATAACTCATTTATTTCGTTTTAACATTTATGTAGCGCCCCTCAAAAGTCTACTAAGAGACCTCGATACAAATCAGTCTTAAAAAACAACTTATAAAAAGGTCCTAACCCTAATTAACAAATGCATTTATTAACTTTATTAACTGATATATAGCATAATTAACAAACGTCAATCGAGCGAAGGACGTGCTGAAGGCCCCTATTAGGCCCAC
This sequence comes from Bimastos eiseni, assembly GCA_959347315.1. NCBI lineage: Eukaryota > Metazoa > Annelida > Clitellata > Crassiclitellata > Lumbricidae > Bimastos > Bimastos eiseni. The sequence goes on from OY365808.1 coordinate 2,061,520, forward strand.
AGCAACCGTCACATAGAGGAGAAGGTTAAACCCTACTCTCCGCGTCTCAAGGGGAACGCTCACATAGGACCAAGCATCCAACAGTGGCGTAGACATACGACACACCATCCATATCCCAGGGACGTCACATCCCAGGTGCCGTTCAAACTTTATAAAATTAAAAGACAAAAACTACGATAATTAATAAGTCTAATTATATTCATATTAGCTCATGTTCAAACTTTGGAACAGGAATCTTTACGACGGAAAAAATTGGCTCAGATTTGTAACTTCGCCATTTATCCAGTTGATAACTGACACCACCACCTCTGACAACCCCCGCTGACAAGACGCCGCGCTCGTGAATAAGCTGGTGCATGTCGTTTCGCTCTCGACTAGAGCTAAACGAATCTGATGCTCAAGTGCAGTGGGATCACGACCAAAAAAATACGAAAGCCTACTAAGTATTTTTTTTAAACCAACACCATGATAATTAGTAAGATTTTGTCACACCATGCAATTGTTAAATTGGATCGTGAAAGTTTATACAAATTTAGGAACGAGAAGGAAGACAGAGTGAGCAAGAATGTCTATTTATCTGTCTGTTTCTCTGTCTGTCCGTCTGCTTTCATGCCTGCGTGTGTGTCTGCCTGCCTACCTGCATTTATGCATGTATGTATGTATGTATGTATGTATGTATGAAATGTATACTATGTATGCAAGCAAGACGTGCATATGTATGTTTGTACATATAAGTAGCCTATAGATCGTTTAAACCTCTCACAACAGCATTGATGCATAAACAAGCCTTCGTAAAACTCTTCTTCTTACCCCCTCATCTAATTACTTATTTAGCCTAAGCACTGGCACCCGCAATGACGGAGGATCATGGCAATTGTAAACTCTAATAGGGCACCAGAGTATTCACGGGCGCTAGAATGATCTAATCAGGTTCAGGTCTGAAGAGTAATACCGGGTCACTAGGTAGAGAAATATCGGACCACAAGACAGAGTAATTCCGGGCACCAAGGTGGAGTAATTCGAAGCCGCGAGGAAGACAAATTCTGGAACCCAACGCACAGAATTTCGGTGCCCCTTGGCAGAGAAATTCCGGGCCCCTAGGTAGAGAAATTCGGGGAACCTTGGCAGAAAAATTCCGGTCCACTAGGCAGCTGAGTTACGGGCCACTTAGACAAAAATGAGCGTGTTCCATAGCAAAATCATTAAGTACAGTAATATTCAGATGTTTGAAGTTTAAACTGTCAGAGTCAATTAGTCTGTAATATCATATATTTAATAAGGCACAAATCATAAACTTTGTATAACTTATTATAATATATTTTTCATAAGTTGATTGCCGGGTTCAGGCCCCCAAATGTCACCTGGCCCCCAAGCGTCACCTGGCCCCCAAATGTCACCTGGCCCTCAAACGTCACCTGGCCCCCAAATGTCACCTGGCCCCCAAATGTCACCTGGCCCCCAAATGTCACCTGTCTCCTGGGCACTCGTCCCATCCTCCCCTCCGCCTACTCGGCGAGCTTTCCCAGGTTGAGGCCAAGTTCAAACGAACTACAGCTTACAATACATGATTTCTACAATAACGTCCCAAAACAGAAGTTGATTATATAGCTCCTTTAGAAGCAGCTCTCGAATGCAATGAAGAAGCGAAGCCGTATTATTAATCACAAACGTTGATACGGCCACCAAAGCGGTCAGTAATACTACAGAAGTCGGTTTAAATAGGCAGCAAGTAAATAAGTAAGTGGGCGAAAGCTTGTTAAAAGAAGCCAGTTTACATCAACTTTGCTTTCAGGTGCTTAAAACGATCGAAGCCGATGTAGGCAGACACACAGACAATAATACAGAGAGAGAGAGAGACATACAGACTGGCAGACAAACAAACACAGACAGACCAACACAGAGAGACTGAGCCAAGCAGACACACAGACACACGATCCCATAAACGAGCATAAGCAAGTAAGTACAACGACAACAAATAGAGAAAACAGTGAACAGTAGGCAAGATGACTGAGAGAGAGACAAAGAAGAGGACAAGAGGAAAGACACAAGAAGACGGCGAAGACAAGACATTTATTTCTCATGCGAGACAAAACTACACAGACGCTGAACGTGGACTGAACCGAGGTTGGTGGGAGACATCAGAAATGGACGTACATTGTATTATATGGAATGGACCCTGGATTATAGATAGTCCGTGAATATATAGTCATACGCATGATCGGCTATGCTTACGTTTACTGTATATGCGCCAGGACAGTCCATAGACACAGACACACACAACCACAAACACACATACACACACAGACATATATATATATATATATATATGTATATACATACACACCACACACAAAGAGAGAGAAAGAGAGAAAGTGGGGAAGAGAGAGAAGCACGCAGACACATACAGACAGACACGCCACTAGACACACAAAAATAAACACACGCTGACACAGACGAACACACGCACACACACCTAACCTAACTCACAAGAGCATAGCTTATCATTGGTAGAATGCAAATACGAGCTTTTAAAACACTGTAAACATGAATTAGAGTCTCTCTCGTTCTCTCTATCTGTATCTGGTTGTATGCTTGTCTGTCTCTATCTGTTACTATATATGCGCGTATCGTCTATTTATATGTTACAATTCCGCCACTCTTTGCACTCTGACAGTGCCAGTCCCAAGCCTGGATAAAGGAGGAGGGCGACGCTAATGATCTATGTCATCACACGGTGTCGTTAGACTACAACTGACCATCATATCAGTGGTACCCGACAGTGTAGTGGGTAGCATGCAGTCGATCTAGAGGCGTGTCTGTCTGGGTCTATCTGTCTGTATGCGTGTCTGTATGTCCGTGTCTATATGTCTGTATGTCTTTTTGCGTGTTCCTGTATGTATGTCTGTTTTTATGTCTGTGTGTGTGTCTATCTGTCAGGGCAGTCTTTGTGTGTGTGCCTGTCTGTCTCTCTTTGTGACTGCCTGTCTGTCTGTCTGTCTATCTGTCTGTATGTCTTTGTATGTGTGCCTGTCTGTCTTTGTGACTGCCTGTCTGTCAGAGGCAGAGGAGGGAAGGACGGACGGTAGAGCACATGCCCTGCAGCCATGTGCTCTTCAGATTAAGTACAGGAGTCCGAGAGACAGGACAAGGCCTCCTCTTCATCCTCTTAATCCACTTCCCTCCTCTCTTACTCATCCAACTCCTCCACCTATTCCCATGCGGTCTTCCTCTTTGCCAATATTCTTTCTCCTCCTCCTCTGCTTACTCTCATTCTTTCTCCTTCTCCTCGTCTTGCTCCTCCTCCTCTTCCTCCTCCTCCTCTTCCTCTGTCACTTCCTCCTTCAAGCCTTCCCTCTGACTGCATACAAAACATCTACCTCAACCCGAAACGCTATTTTCTAGCTCTGCCTCTGTCACCGTCTGTCTGTCTGTCTGTTTGTTTGTTTGTTTAGCTCTTTATGTATGCCTGTAATGCATAGCTATAATTTTCAGCTGTAATTAATAATTGCAATCTGTAGTTGTAATTTGTATTCATGATTTGCCATTTTACTTCGTAATTGTAAGTTGAGAATTGTGTAGCATTGCTTTTGTGAAAATGTTATAAAAATGCTATACAATTCAGAAAATTCCAGCTTAATGCGATATAACGCAATGCAATGGAATTCGGTTTTAAGAAACATTTTGATAATGCAAGTTCAAAGCGCCCGCTCAGCGGTCAGCCTCTCATAGCAGTCGGGCAATTATAACATTCGCCAGCTGTGGCAGGCAATTATACAAGAACATCTGCTCATTTACAGTGGAGCTAGATAAATAAGTCATTGCCTGTTGCGACACACAGCGCGAGACTTGAACCTTGCACTTGGTATGCAGCGGCTTGTATAATTCCGCTAAGCCGAGCCAGACCCGTGGAGCAGGCAGGAATAGATCGATGGCTTTTCAATTGAAAGTTTGACGATTTATGGTGTCTAAACCAAGTCGTGTTTGCATTTGTTCAGGCGCCAATAGTCTTGGCGATAATATTCTACTGATCGTTGTCATTGTAAATAATTATTATCTATAGAAGGCGCCTCTTTGAGAAAACTAATTAGGATTGCTCACGGTAGGCTTCTTAATATAATTGTATTCTGATATAATAAAAATACAATTATATTCTAATATAATACAACTATTTTTAATACAGCTGCTGTGTTCTAATACAATACGATATAAACTCTGTATTTTATTTAATACAATACCAGATTTTTTAGCTATACATACAACACAAGTTAAAGTTCTTTTAAGCGTGGGCGAAACAATGTATTAGAGTATTAGAAATAGACAAATATAATAACTGATATACAATTTAAACATTTATTTTAAAAAATTTAAAATAAAATCACCTTTAGAAAAATTGTTAATCTGAGTTGTGGACGTGTTTTGACAAACACACATTGACACTATCGAGCTCGATATTTTGTCGAACTCAAACGCAGATCTAGTTCGAATTCAAGCCTTGTTCTGATTTGTCTCTCATCAAAAACACAGGAGAAAAAAACAGCCAAATCAAAGCAAGATGCGCAGAAAGTTTCCAGAAACTCAAAACAAACGTAAATTGTTTTAATTTGCCGCGCACCACGTAGTGAAACCTGACTTACACTCGTGGTACTCATATCACCGTTTGAGAACCGCTGTAGTAGGTGCATGACTAATATGAAATATGCGCTAAAAAACGCTGACCCACGCAATATCATAACTTATCCAACAGGTGACTAATGGAGTTCATTCCCTGCCGTTGAAAAACAGCAAAATTCATAATCAGAAAAATTAATATCATGCAATTTTCCCAATATTTAAGACCAGAAATCGTTTGGCAATCAACGGAACCCCGCCACCGTTCGCACTCTGAAAGTGCCAGTCCCAAACAAGGATGAAGGCGGCGGGTGACACTAATGATCTTTTCTAGCACACACAATTGTTAAAGTCAAACTGCTACAACAATCAACGGATGATCCAGGGTAGCTTTCCTCCCCTACCCCCCATTCGCCCACGGTGCAGACGCCAATGATTGGCCACCGAAAAACTGATTTATTCATTTATTTTTCGTTGTAGTCATTGCGAATTACTATTCACAATGAAAATCACAATCTTTGAGCTCTTCCTTCTTCTTGTGCTAGCGAGTTCCTGGTGCCCAGTGCAAGAAGCACCACGACCAGGCAGTACCGTGCCTTCTCAGTTGTTGGCCCTGGAACACACTCCCCTTAGAGATGCGACTGTGGCCAAGGAGTGTACAATGAGCCTTTGTTTTACAAGTTGCTTAAGACTGAATTGTATCGGCGCGGTTGGGATGGGAGCTCCTCCGAGGAGACTTCTTGAAGGGGCGCTATATAAATGTAAAACTGAATGAATGAATAAATGAATGAATAAATGAAAGAATGAACGAATGAATGAATTATGAGACGATAAGATAGAACATGCAGAAATCTGTGCAATTAAGAGAAAAGTAATCAGAGTTTCAAGGAGAATCTACACAAAACTTGACTCTCTTAGGATTCTCTTCAAAGCCTCTTATGACTCTTGTCTCTTTCATCATAGCCTCCACTATGCTTTCTCTATTTTAGATTTCTCCAACGGATTCAGATGTTTCATTGACATCTTATCTTCATACAACCACCGTTGGTTGATGTCGTTGGTATTATGACAGCGCAGTGGAAGCCTTCATTTGAAAATACTTCCAGAAAAGACTAAACGCTGGTTTTGGCGACGGTTCAGCATGAAAAACAGGTCAAGAATATTGAGGGAAATTAAAACAATTAGGAATCTGGTGTCAAAAAACACACAATATCAACCTGGAATTACCGATTTACACCCCATTACAACATTACACTACATTTACACCACATGACCACACTTACAGCACATTTACACTACACTTAAACCACATGACCACACTTACACCACACTTACAAATTTTGCAGTATACATTTACACCACATGACCGCACTTACACCACATTCATACCACATGACCATATTTACACCACATTGCCATACTTGTATTCCATTAACAAATTTACACCACATTTACATCACATTCACCCCACATTTACACCACATTCACATGACATTTACACCACATTGAACACATTTATACCATAACACCACGCTAACGCCAGATTACCGCTAACCAAATGCTGCTAGCTCCGACACACTACCACATTAGCACACGTCAAGTAACGAATGCAAATTAATTAGACATTGAGTACAATGAACTTATCATTGCATGATCAGGTGATCACTGATCATTCGGTTAAGTGGATGTCGTCTGATCACTCGTCAACTGATCCTTTGGACATTGACATCTGATGATAAGGGATTGCCTTTGGAGCACCATCGGTTGAAACAACCCTATATACATGCACTAGACATTCTTAACGTATTTAGTAGTAAATTCATAAAACACATGAACACATTATTATCATATCGATGAGCCAATATTGGATACCTTTAAATCGCTTTTATCACTAATTATTTATAATATAACTTAACACAGGATTTCAATTTAGAATTAATAATATACCTTACCTACATGATCTCCATTTTGTCGAGGATTTAAATTAATTATAGGGCCAAATAAAAACAATGGCTACCGATGTGAGATAATGGTTACTGGGCAGGTATGGGCTTCGTTCTTCGTGTTGATATTGTGCTGGATTCATTGTGTTAAATATATTTTGACAGCTAACACGCTGCAAATTCTGTGTTTTAGGCGCAATTGGCGTGCAAAATCTTCAACTTTTGACTGCAAAAATGTATAGCCCTACGTATCGTATATATTATTTATATAGCACATCTATCAGAATAACTATTTACCTCACATCAACATAAAACCCCAGAGAGAAAGAAATGTCTTGAAAGCGTAAGAAGCCGATGGAGAGTTATTAGCCAATCATTAGTTTAGCCCTTAGTGATGGAGGAAGATCATTTCAAGTACATGAACCCACAACATATAACGTAAATAAATTATATAACATATATGAAAACTATCATCACATCTAGCTCAGACCTGCACACAAAAGAGTGAACCATTCATAAAACGATGCAAATGTTGTTGTGCACATTGTCTCCGAAAATTCAGAGGATTTTGACACATGTATCGTCTACATAACTTTGTCATCTACATTAACACATCATCTAATATTAACACAGTTATCATTTACATAACTGTGTCATCTGTATTGGCACATGCGTTATCTACATTACTTCTTGTCTTTGTCATCAATATTAACACATTGTCTAATGTTAACATATCAAGATAAATTAAAATATCACGTCATATTACCACATTACCATATTTCACTGAACAATTACATCACATTGTAAAAACATCCTACATGCACACGCCTGACAGCTGAAGACAGTAGTGCAGCATCATCTAATAAACTGTCATTTATACAGCGCCATAATAATACGCCTTAGTAGCGCATCAGGATATCTATACTCAGCGTCACGTGAGCAAGCCGTGACCCTATGATGCACTGAGTATGACTGTTAAGAGTTAAGTCTGCCTAGTTAGGCCTTGACATGGAACACCTAATCGCGCAATTCGCACCCTCGTTTCCTTCCCTAAGTAATTACCCCGTTGCAACATATTCCGGAATATGTTTCAGACACGCAATAAAAAATACTCCCATAGTACAAGCATCCTATGTAGACAGATTCAGAAAAAGCTTGTGCTTCAAATCAGATGTGTAATCAACAAAGAGGAAAATAACTTCGGTTGGTAAGTTGCAGTGGCTACTTCAGAGGGTGGTTGAATGGGCAGAAGGGGCCAGGGTGCCAATACCCAACCAACTGAGCTTGTGACCTCCCTATGATGAACCCCCCCCCAATTTTAGTCCACTCTCAGTCGGATCCTCAGTGACTTCCCCTATTAAAAAATTTCAGAGCCGCCACTGGTTAGTTGATGTTAAAGCGTACCGCCATGTCATAACCTACATGCTCGGCGTCGCCCTTCTTCTTTCTCCAAGATATGGACTGTCACTATCACAGACAGGGCAGTGACGAAGTTAAGCTGCTCCATAGACATAACCTTTACCTAACCATAGATGAGCACAACCTACAATTAGACACGTAACAAACCGCCAATTCACATACAGTGGAGCTATAAAAATTAGCCTGCGCAATAGACGACCCGCGTTCTCAGACACTAACGGTCTGAAACGCGGACACTGCTCGAAACGAAGGCGCTACACAAATTCATTAGAATCGCAAGCGAGGCAAATTCTACACATGAAATCATCATACAAGAAAACAACCAGAAAAAGTGTGCGCTACAGAAATGACAAGCATGAACGAAACCCAAATATCCGCCATGGTAATGATATCCCAACAACAGCGCCACCCGCCAGCGCTCGGCCGATCGTTCGATGTATGTAACGGTCAACGACAGGCCCTGCCGGCCAAGACAGCTCCCCGAAAGACACCCGACGATTCGTCTACTTACCCACAGGTACGGTGGGGATGTAACGCAGCGTAACGTAATCCTCAGATCGTAAAGATTACGCGTAAGATTTTGTAAACAACTCGTCGACTCCGTTGGTTTGGTCGTCTGCCAGCGTCGTTCAGCCGCTGCCGCGCTAGGCCTAATTTAAATAAGGGCAAGGACAGCGATTTTCACGTTTCACCGCAGCGCCGCATGCGACGCTTCGGTCTGTACTGCGCTACAACACTCTGCCTGCCCTCAGCCTACTTATTAGCCCAAGGCCTATGAGCCAAGGCCATGATAAGTGAATTCTCAATTTCACTGGTGCTTGCTTGTCCGCATCGCTAGGCCTTATCGGAAATAGGCCAACAGGACTATATTCCGCGTTTCCCCAACTGCAACCGTTCGTCGTTGGTGCGTTGTGATTGGGTAGCGGCGATGGACATAAAATGGCGAAGACGCCCACGCAGAAAACGTCCGCCGATAATCGCATTTGCCGCGATAAAAGCCAATTGAATTAAGTCGTTATCATCAGCCGTCATCACTACGTCATCTGCTGCATAAGAGACAGCATCATAATCGTCATCCTCCTCCTTCACCTCTACCTCGTCGTTGTCCTCCTCCTCCTACTCCTTCTCATCCTTCTCCACCTCCTCCTCGTTGTCGTCGTGGTCTTCATCGTCGTCGTCGTCGACGACGACGTCGACGAAGACGACGACGACAGCAATGTCGACAACAACGACCAGAGCAATGTCGACAACAAAGACGACAGCAATGTCGACAGCATCAACGACAGCATCAACTACAACAACAACGACAACGACAGCATCATAATCATTATCAAAATTATCATCATTAGCATCGTTGGCGTTATTGGCATCATTGGCATCATTATCATCATTATCATCATTGGCATTATTTGCATAATTTGCATCATTATCACCATTCTATCGCCCTTATCATATTCAATGGATGCTCTATAACAATATTAATCATTCACATATCTGTAAGGACTAAAGGCAAATTGACTTATATTATGCTGTTCGTGCTGTAATATGGCAAGCAAAGTTTTGTCGACGGCAAAGGCCTCTGTCGTCAAAAACTGTCCCTAAACCCTGGTGGATCCAATCCAAAACTCAAACAAAACACCTCCACTGCTAGCACTGAGGCAGTGCCAGTCCCACGCATGAATAAAGGAGGAGGGCGAAGCTAATGATCCTTGCTATCACATAGTGTCGTTACACTGCGACCACTACTATTACAAAAACAAAACAACTCCCTATACCCCGTTCGAGTGGGCCTTGCCTCATGTACAGTGATTCGTCGAAGTAGATATCCGATGCGTAACTCTTACACTGCTTGCACCCCGACAGTGCCAGTCCCGAGCCTGGATAAAGGAGGTGGGCGACGCTAATGATCTCTGTTATCACACAGTATCGTTAAACTGCGACTACATGTCCGATGCGTGCGCCTTGCCACGGCGAAGGATCGTCAACCGGATAAGTAGTTGTTCTTAAAAAACAAGGTTCCGTTTTCTGAATCAAAACAAGCCCGTCATGCTGTGTTATATTATGATATGTTATGATATGTTATGTCGTCCTATGCGATGTACTGTCATGTTATGTTATATTATGTTATGTTATTTGACGTTATGTTACGTTATATTGTGTTATGCATGTCACGAGGTTCGTTATTTTCTGGTGGATGTTACCTTCCAGTGAAGGCATACTTAAGCCGTAAAGGCCTGGTGCAAACGGATGCTAATCCCAATTCTAGAAAAGAAGGAGGGCAATGCTAACGGCCTATGTTACAACACAGTTAGTCGTTGAAAAGAAACCAACTTAACTCAGACACAAACAAAGCGTGGAAAAAGATGTAGCAAATAGATGGCCGGGAATTTATCTGCCTAAGCGCACGGAATTTCCGTAGCTAGGTGCCCGGAATATCTCTGCCTAGGGGCTTGGAATCTCTGGACCTAGGAGCCCAGAATTTTTCTGCCGAAGCGCCAGGAATTTCTATGTCAAGGGCAGAGGTCTTCAAAGTTTTCCAGCGGTGGCCACATTGTTTACTTTTTAAAAACTACCAAAAACTAAGATTTACCGAAATAACCGCGAATGAATAACTGTAAATAAACTATTTGTTCCTGAGGTCTGATGCAGTGCAGAATTTTAATGCAGAATATCAATAGGAATTAACATGGTTTCTCGTTAGTCCTGATTAGTGCGAGAAACATGAAATTGATGCATTTCTGACATAATTCTATCCAACTGCGGTTCAAAGTGAGTTGTTCCAGTCATGAGTAAGGCATTCAAATGTTCATCAGACAATTGCGATCTGTAGCGGGATTTTGTGTAGGGCCTACTTCATCTTTGAAAAAGTCTTCTCACACAAACACGAAGTGCCAAAAAATGAAATGAATTCATGAGCAAACTTTCTTAAGTAAATATATTGATCAGATGGAAGGCATTTGTAGAATTAAATCAAATGTCCTTCCTTAAATTTGTCTTCAGGATGTTATTGGATTGCAAATCGATAACTTCCATTTGTAAGTCAGAAGGTAACCTAAGTCTTCAATGACAGAGTCAAAATAACGTAAACAGTCTTATTTTACGCAGACACTCATAAAGTCCTAGACAAAAATGACGTTACTAAATGATAATAATAAATACGCACAGTACCCATTTCTAAAAACAACGACTTGGATTTTAGCACTATGCATGTCAGAGTACAGAGGCATTAAAATTATCAGACAAGAAGTACTTGGGCCCATATTACATGGCAGATTTCACTACGACTTGCCCATGTTTCCATTGTTTTAATTTTTCCTATAATTATATTCTGGTTTTTTTCAAGGAGACTTCCGCGGGCCCGATTAGAGACACTAGCGTGCCGGATCTGGCCCTCGAGCCGTATTTTGGAGACCTTTGGTCTACTGGCCTGAAATTTCTCTGCCATAAGCCTAAGGGATCTGAAATTTCTCTGCTCAGAGTACCGGAATAAATTTCTCTGTCTATGGGCCTGAAATTTCTCCACCTATAGAGGCCTGGAATTCCTCTGCCTAAGGTCCCAGATTTTTTTCGGCAGGCCTGGCGACGACTAAGGCAAAAAGATCTTTTGAATTTTCAGAAGAACGGTAGTCAGCAGGGACAAGAACATAATCCTGAACCTTCGTCCAGGCCTCACTTAGAGTCCCTCCGTCAAGCACGAAGCCCTTACAATGTACAGGAAAAAGAGTAAAAATACATGGACGTGCTACAGACTAAGGCGTAACATATGGCAACAGAAACGATAAGAGAATTTTGAACAACGACGTATAAAAACAGATTGGCAAATTTCGGACCAGCAACGGTGGATAAAAGAAAATGCAGAAGATATATGTCCAATAAGTTCAGCCACTCCGTGCATTCTGACAGTGCCAGTCCCAAGACTGGGTAAAGCAGAGGAACGATGCTAATGATCTAAGTTATCACCCAGTGTCGTTAAAATGCATCTACCACATTTAAGCCGATGACGAATAAAAAAGCAACACCATTTTGAGAAGCAACATCATTTCCAAGCTGTTTCCTTTGGCTTACAGAAATGTAAAACCCTCAAGTAGTGTGAATGGCACAAGATTTCTCAGCAGCAACATATCAAATGCATGAAACGAGCTGAGTGATGAGACAGCGTCAGTGGATTCACTCAGAACATTTTGGATGGGGATCGTATTAAGAATTTAGCTCTAGCAATTATTCTTACACGTTTCCTGTTCAGCCTGTTCCTGTTTCTGAACCTCTGAAAACCCTGTCATGTTTGCTGTGTTGCAATGTGTTACGTAACGCCATGTTATATTGTGTCATGTTATATTATATTATGTTTTGTTATGTTATGTTATGTCATATTACGTTACGTTATAATTATTATGTCATGTTATATTGTATTATGTTTTGTCATGTCATGTTATATTACGTTGCTTTACACTATGTCATGTTATATTACGTTACGTTAGATCATTTCGTGTTATATTACGTTACGTTACGTTATATTATGTCGTGTTATATTATGTTATGTTATGTCATGCTATATTACGCCACGTTATATTATGCATTTTATATTACGTTACGTTGTATTATGTCATGTTATATTACGTTACGTTATATTATGTCATGTTATATTACGTTACGTTATATTATGTCATGTTATATTACGTTACGTTATATTATGTCATGTTATATTACGTTACGTTATATTATGTCATGTTATATTAAGTTACGTTATGTTGCGCCGTTCATAGCTACGCCTTTCATCTAAATCGCCTGTCATCTTAAAGTCACCAATTTTTGCTTATGTTCATTTCTCATCACGACCCTGATCGTATTATGTTCGTTTCCTCATTTAATTTCCCCCCTAGCGTGTGGATTCGATATGATTGGTTGAAAATTAACACTAACTTTTATTACACATTTATATATATCTTTAAGCTCTTATATAAATGATATCTGTTTTTCTGTGTTGTTTCATGTACCCGTTGTGCGTCCGCAGATGGTAATAACATACTAACTTATTTACTTACTTACTATTGTCATGTGGTTGTAAGTTACGTTACCTTATGCTGTGTTGTGCTATACTATGACCGTTACGTTGCGTTATGTATATGACGTAATTCGTAATTCAATGGTAAGCTACATGTTCGCTTGCAATTAAGGCAAAACTTGTTGCACTATGCACAAATGGTTTTTATAAGCAACACATGTACTTCAAAATGGTTTCGTCATATATCACAAACTTTGGGCTGAAGTTAGTGGTCTAGACTCTAGACTATAATTGACTATCATTGTTGGTGTTTCCTACCTGAGCTGCTTTAACATATATGGCAAATATGACAGTTCAAGAGATGTGTAATTATCATCGAGTGGTTCTCGCCGTTCGTATGACATAACACAGAGAGCGCCATCTATTTGCTAAGTATTTCATTGAAACTATAGAATCGCAAGTGTCTTATTGCTGCATGGCATCAATTTACAACGTTTATGTTTTATTTATTTATTTTATTTATTTATTTAACAGAGTTTTAAAACGCTGAATCATGCATGGATCTGAGGAGCCTCAGAAACGTATGGATAGAGTCGACCGCCTGGTGAAAATGCATTTTTATATCCAAATCTTTGACAGCCAAGAAGAAATGCTGGTGGTGGATCCAGAATTTAACGACAACCAAGGCCATTGCTGTGCAATAAAATTAGTTAGCATATAACAGGAGAAATAATGAATTTTAAGGCGCACTTTGATAGAAGGAACTGAAAGTTGAAAGCATGATGTTTAGCGATCAATTGTCAGCTAATCTCGCAGCTTCTGTTCTCAAAATGATCGACTAAAACTCAAACAGTCCGTGCTGCACGAATGCATTTGTCGACAAAGATTGAACGAGTTTCTCGATACCGAAACAGTTTGTTGTTCCAATAGGAAACCAACAGCATAACGGCTGTCTGTCTGTCTGTCTGTCTGTCTGTCTGTCTGTCTGTGAGTCTATGTGTCTGCTTGCTGCCCGTCTACCAACCCGTCTGTCTGTTTAAGGATGCGCGTATCAACGTACCTGAATTGATACCTTTTAGCTTAGAACAACTATCAAAGGCACTATCAGATTTCTCTCACTGTCCGTGTAGATGTAAGATCTGTGTATAATATGTCTCTATGTGCGTGTGCCTGCCTATTTGTCTCACTTTAGATGCCTGTGTTATTGCTTTCGGTAGTTTATCTGCTTGTTTCTCTGTTTTGTTTTCTGCCTGTATGTCTGTCTGATGTTGGTCATGATGTATGACTGTCTGTATGTCTGTCTGTCTGCCTGTACCTGTATGTCTGATCATCTGTTTATCTGTCTACCAGTCTGCTAATCTCTCTGATAGCCTACCTTAATGCACTTCCAAATGTATGATTTAGGCTATCTATATCTTTGCTGGTTCGTATTGTGCTTCTCCAAATGTAGGCCTATATAATAGTCGTCTCACTTGCCGAAATATATTCACGTAGAAAGTGAAAGAAAGCCGGAAAATTTCACAGCCTAGTTTTTTCAGGCCTAGTTTTCGCGAGGTCTATTTAACTAAGGCCTAGAAATGTCGCAAAGAAGAACACGGATCGAAAACGTGGTCGACACATCAATTCGAACAATGCTTTACGATCAGTTAAAAATAACCCGCTATTTGATATCGTATTTATTCAACAATTATTTAACGCACACGTATACGTGCGTACGTTATGCTATATTTTGCGGACACCTCTCTCTGTGCACTTTTATTTTAGCGCACACCTCTGTGAGTGTATCCTTATTTTAAGCGCACATATCCTTGCGCGCATTATTATTTTAGCGCACAACTGGGTGCGTGCATTTAATTTTTGCGCGTAACTCTTTACGTGCATTTTCTGTCCATGTTCGATTTCTGATTATTATATTTATGCCAGCTTTTTTTGAAGGAACGAATTAAAGCTTAATAAACAGGACAAGCATGCATCGTTCAATCTGGTTGCGCGTAGACCTACCAACCACGGCAAAGATGCATCTCTGAGCAGATACCTTCAAGGGGCGCTATATTAAATTCACATTGATTGATTGATTGAGAAACCGAAGCCTTCAACGTTGTCCGCTCGATAATCCCGAAGGTTCGATGATCCGAAGATTCTATACTCCGACATTAATTTAACTAGAAGCAGGAATCAATTATCCAGCCAAAACACACCAATCCACAAAAATTAAAGTTCTGCGCGTCGGCAACGTGAACTAATAGTTGTAAACGCAAATGAGGAAAATGGAGAGAGTGCTGGATCTGAATGGAATATCTATTGAACAGGATGCTGAGATCCAAGCCTTCCCTATTTATCCCATGAAGGAACATTTCGCTTCTGCGTGGGAGAAGTTTGGATTGCTCCCATGATTCTACCAGAACTTTCATTTCGTGGAATGCATAATGAGTGTAGTTGTTATACTTTCTTGGTCTTTCTTCGTTATACTATATAGTTTTAAGTATTTTTACGTTACAATAACTTTATTTATGATACTAAGAAAATTTACATATAACATTCTGGACATCTGTTTTTTCGGGGTCAGAGCTTTGTGACGTCATATTTGAGGGGTCATGGCATCTGTGACGACGTGTGACGAAGGGGGTAAAAATCGTCCAAATTGCGTGACGTCAATTATGGACGACCCCAATCCAGCTACCAATAGACCGCAATCCTATCACTTATCGACCGGACACCGAGCAATCTTTGGACTATCGAACCTTCGGACTATAATAGTCACAGAGCCCCTTCAATGTAATAACATTTCGAATGGTGGCGGTGCAGAAAAAATTAATTGAACAGATCGTAAGACAAACAAACAGGTTCCATATGATATATACGACAAGACCTCTTAGGGATACTACCAGCGGAAAACCAGAATCGAAGACTTAGGGGGGAAAGGAGGGTACGGTCGCTTTCGAAATTTCAGATGGGGGGGGGGATGGGTTTGCTTAGATACCTTCCATATCATAGATTTCAACAGTGTTTTTAACTCTTCATACTTTTTTGCTGCATTCATGTTCGGGAACTGAATTTTTTCGACCTGTTCCCCAAAACCCAGTCATTTTCGACGTCACCCCCAACCAAAGTGTATTGGTCGCATACTGAGAGTCGATTCCATACAGAGAATGTTCTTAGATTGAAGGATGGAGGTAGAGGACAAGAGGAAGACCTAGAGTCCTGGACCAATGTTACTGGATTGGATGAACATGGATGGAAGGGAAGAAAAGAAAGAGGAAGTCCAACATCGAGAGAAATGATTTCATTTGATATCTGAGATGCACAGAGGGAGTGGCTTTAAGTACATTACGGAAATCAGATAATTCCTTTTCGTACTAACTTTGTCACTGCTATTTACGGGTAGAGCCAGTCCCGTGCCTCAAAAAAGAAGAAGGGTTACGCTAATCATCTTAGCAATTCTTAGCAATACTCTAGACCAACCTTCAAAGTGAGTCGAACACAGTGGAAATTGAGTAAAGTAATTTATCATGCGTCAAACAGTTGGTCAACAATCGACCTGGAATATCTTTATGACTTAGTGATCAATATTTAATTAGCCTACTGTATTGGTCGCTTAAGTGTTTGTTCTCCGAGAAATAAGGCTGAGGCATTGCATACGTTTTAATTGCGAGCATTAATTACACACGACATAATTATCTCTTGACAAAACCTGGCTTTACCCGGATCACAATGCTCCAACGTGGATATCATGACCTACACCCGCGCAGCAATAATTATACTGCTATATTAATGATTGATTACGTTACATTACAGGTGTTTTTGGGTATAGGGACTTTATTTCGTGACGCGAAAGTGAAATTAATCAGTGGCAGACATGACTTTATTCAACTACAACGACATCACCCGCCTGTCCCCGCCATCTTCGATTATCATCATCGTCGTTGTCATCATTTACCGAGCGATTGTCACATCATTATCTTCGTCCCGGGGTGTACACCTATATCACCCAGCTCTGCTACATTTGGCGTTTGCAGATAACAACGCGGGCATTGATGAGAAATGCATAATTGCCTTTCTTTGTCCTTAAGTCAAACACACGCGCGCGCACACACACAAACACACACACACACACTCCTTCACCATTCCATCCATCCCCTCCTCCCTCCGCACAAACCAACGCCCACTGCAGATTACTAGCGAAAGTCATCGACTAGGCTTGACGCGCATGCGCAACTCTGGCCGCTAACTTGCGCGTGTCTTAAAAAGCTTTCGGTCTTTTCTTCACTTCCCTAAGATGTCTTATCTTTTGTAGAAAACAGCTGGTCAGTTGGCTGGGTGGCAAAATAAGCTGTAAAGGCTACCTGGACTATGTATACAGGTGTGGATAAACAATTACTATCGATTGTAGACGATAATTGAAGCATTTTCTTTAAAATAGTTCAACCGCCAGAGTGGTTTTACAAGGGTCTATCAATAGATATCCGAGTTTGGTGAACAATTGCGGTGAACTTGTTTTTATAAAACTTAGTTGAAGACGTTAACTTCGATCAGGGCCGGATTTAGACTTGATGAGGCGCTAAGCCATTTTAAATATGGTATGAGGCCCTTTTTAAGTCCAGATATTCTATAATGTCGGTGACAAATATGATTTTTTTCGGATACCTAGACGGTTAAACTGAACTACAATTAAGAAGTATATTGATAGTGAAATAATACATCTTTAACCTAAAATCATTTTTATTCATAGTAAACTTAATAATGCAAAACTGGTAAAAAGAAACAAAAGTTCTTCTAAATGACACAATTTACAAAGGCTCATTACCTAATCTCTTGAAACTGTTCTAAGATTTAAGGAATTATAATATTAAACTAAAATATTTTCTTTCTTACCTTTGCCAGAGCAAAGTCACTGATGACATCATCAAATGATAAACTGCGTAGTTTATCACTTTTTATGCACATGAGATTGGGGGAACATAATGTATATTTATGTCATTGTGGTTCTAAATTCATTTTTTATCCTTTTCATCCGAGAAAAATATCTTTCTCCAGAGCAATTTGCAACCGTCATACTAAGAAACAATCTCAAAGTTGCTTCTAAAATAAAGAAAGCTGATTGAACATGATCGTTAAATATTACACCAGTAAAATGCTAAAGATAATATATAGATTACGATAGTAAAATGCATATAATGCTAACAAGTAAGAAGATACCAATAAATTGGATTGTCGGCTCGCCTTTTGGTTTCAGAACCTAATTAATATCAAATCAAGCTAATTTTTAATAGGAATGCATTTGATGAAAATTAATAAACAAGCGTAATTGTTTCTCTAGATTATCTTGTGCATAACAGACCACGCACTTGCTCACTCTGACAACTCTTTGGGGGGTCCCCAAGAAAGTGGGGGCTCTAAGCTATAGCTTATTTAGCTTATAGTCTACGTAAATCCTCCACTTGACATCGATTAATGTTTGTGCATGCGTATTCGTGGCAATTGCATTTCCATTTGTAGGCCTATTCTAAAACGTGTAGGGCGCCTGTTGTCAAATATCTAGGCCTATCACCGAAGGAATTCAGCTTCTAATGGGATAGACATTAGACAAGGTCAAAAGCAAGTTTTTTGAACGGAATGCAAAGCGTGACATCTACCGAATATCGTGATACTAACAATCAAAATTGTGATCGTAAACTGGAGAATTCTAATTAGCAATAATAGCCAGATAAGTCATGATCGGAAGAAGCAATTTAGGAGAATGAATGGAATGCATAACTACATTTCAAAGGTTTTCAGAGATGTTCATAGAATGGTGGGATTTAGCATCGACTGTCTTGTTTAATGTTTAATACAGCACTTAATCTCGATTAGTGTGCTTTGAAATATGACAAACTTATATTCCAGTGACTCTACTTATAGGCAAGGACCCGCGGGTCACAAAAAGTCGACGGTGGCCTTCAAGTGGCGCTTTAGAAGTTTGCATTAAAATGAATTTACATCAAAATTACATCTACAATACATTCACACATCACATTATATTTGCATTACATAAATTTTATGTTAAATTTACATTACATATAAGAGAACTTGAATTGATTAAGAGGATGTGTACAGTAATAATCTTTGTGAATGAAGACGTTAATCACAATTGGGTCTGTGATCGCGACATTGTCTGTCCACTGGATGTTGGTCTTAAGATTTGATTCTGTACGTTTTATAGTAAACATATTTTTGTGTCAGTCAACGTAAGTTGTTGGCAGTTGAATAGAATAGAATAGTATGAAGATTCACATTATGTAGTTTTTAGGTTTTTTTTGCCTTAGAATCGAATGAAACGTTTCGATCTACTCCATTAACCTTTCTTACCTAATTTTTCAGGTTAAAAATGGTTTTGTTTTAGGCTGTTCATTTGTGTAGATAACTGTGTTCATGCTGACGTAGAATGTAGCAGATTTTATTAGAATTTTCTTCTATGAAAATGATGCAAACAAATTGACCAGACGAGAGTTGACGTTCATTTGTAAGTTCATTTGCAAATGACCTTTGTATGAAACATTTGTCGCTGCAAAGCTACCGATCTAAACAACTCTCCTTGGTCAGAAGTGATTAGTAGCCTAATTACATTTTAGCTAAGCTTTGAATTTACGCTGGTTCATAATCGTCTGTCTGTTATGGAAGTGAATAAGCTATAATTGTCGTTTCGTTAGACATCTTTTCCAAACCAGATTTCGATTTCTTATGCTATAATAAATTATGTTAAACTTGTCCATATTGCACAATTGTTTTATGGATTAGCTTACGGTTAAGATACTTTTTAAAGATGAGTTGCAGTGGGATTTCCGCTTGACCCTTTTAGTGGTTACAGTGTTGAATCACTTAGAGACCGTATTGAGCATAGCTGGAATTCTCCATCACACGTTTGGTTTTTCAAGCATTTCATAGGCAATGAACACAAACAGTTCCACTTTTTGTTTTGCAAAATAATGCTCTGATAAGTCAGAATTAGAATTGTTCTGTAAGGGGGTATTCAACTAATTGCAACAAGTCAAGACGGATGCTGTGCATGCGTTGCACAATTGGGAAGAAGAATTCTCTTCAGATGCTGAGAATCTGTCTTCCAGATAGAAAGCAGAGCAGAAACTTAACCGCAAAGTTGACCATGAAGAGGAGTTCCGTGATGACGGTGGCACTGGCCATCTGGACCTCCTGGCAGGCGGTCAGTCCCGTCACGAGGCGCAAGTAGAGGTCGATGAGCCAGACGGTGGACATGGGAAGGGTGAGGACGACCTGTGACGCTATGACACAGACGGACATGACGGTGACGTGTCTCTCCATAAGCAGACGACAGGTGAGGTCCGTCATGAGACGCGTCTGGTCGACGTTCCAGCTGCGCAGTCCGGTCAGGGAACTGACGAGGAGTCCGGTCAGAAGGACGGACGGCAGGACCTTCGTGAGGGCTTCCACTGCCAGCGACACCATCCAGACGGCTGTGGTCGTCTGCGTCGCGTTGTCAGTCGCAAAAAACTGACATTGGCCACTGGTGACACGCGAACATCGCCTGGCTTGAGGTTGTTGTGTCTCTGACGCAGCAGCGGCTGTGGCTCGCCTCTTCATTCGACTATGCCTCAATGATCCATTAAGAGTGCGTTTATGTTGAAACGTTGGGTCTTTGGATCTCACTTGCTGTGGCCTACCACCCTCAAGAGAGGTTTCATCATTTCTTGGCAGACTGGAGAAGTTTCCCATCAGATGTGCAGGTCTACTTCCATTCTCTACAGTTTCTTGTTTCTGGAAAGAGATTCCTGATCCTACTACTTCGGTATCTGATACGTTTCCCAAACTGTCGGCGGCTAGATCCTCATCATTCTCTGTTGGAAGAGGAGATTCATGTGGAGCGTTTCCATCTTTGATAAATGAAGGAGTTTCATTAAGACTCTGTTGGAGTGGATTCCAAAGATATGATTCTGCGTCTGTTCTGATGATGTCGGTGTCAGTTTCATTCTGACGTGTTTTGTTCATCGTCAGTTGATGTTGGGCCATGTCAGTTTCCAATGACAATGTTACTTGTGCGTTCTGGTGACTTATTTCTCTCTTATCCGATGGATCATCTATGGCTGTCGTGTCGAATGTAGTCGCATCTCTGGGATCGAATATCATGTTACTCACCATTCGATGGACTACTACTTCCAACGTACCTGTGTCCTCGTTCGAAGAGATCTCCCTCGGATTGTTTGGAAAAACGTCGTTTAGATGATTTTTATCCAGAGCAGTTGATTGTGATTTGTCGTTTGTTGAGTCAACTCGATGGTGTTTATCGTACGTTGAGGACAACCGTGGAATACCTGTTGTCGTGTCTGTTTGATCGTTTTTTATAACATCCCTCTGGAAATTAAGAAGATTTCTGTTCTCCAATTTGGAAATTTCCTCCTTTTCCCATTTTCTATTGTCAGTGAATATTTTCTTCTGTTGTTTCTCACTTGCTCTCTCCCTATTTTCTTCTGCGCATTTCCCCTTTTGTACCCGGTTCCCCCGATCATAAGAGGAACATCGCCAAACTGCAAGATTTCTCACCGGTCTTTTAGTCGTTGCCGAACCGGCGTCATGCTTCAACGTCATCATAGCCGTCAGCGATGACGTCGTGTCGTTTCCCGTCGTCACGGCAACCAGCGACTGCGCGGTCGTCGTCGTCGTCGTTGTCTGCCAGGACAGGATCACGTGACTCTTGAGGACGAGACCGGAAATGACGACAAATACGACTGCGTGGCAAGCGGTCCTCCTCTGTCGAAACCTCGACTGACGATAGGGATTCTGGGCGACGATGGACCGCTCCCAGGCGAGTAGAACTACGGTCCAGAGGCTGATGAACTGGAGCAGCTCAGCGACGTAACTGATGGCTTTGCAGGCCATGTCGCTCGTGTCGTAGGAGGTGTTGGGTTGAAGGAGGTTGTGGTGCCAGTGCAGAGCGTCGTAGAGGAAGCTGAGCCAGCGACGGGGGGCCTGGGCGACAAGGGCCAGGGAGTCCGTGAGGCTGACGGTGCAGATGAAGACGGTGAAGGAGTAAAGACGAAGACCGATCGACGATCGAAAGAGAACGAAGTTGATGCTGTTGAGGAGGATTCCAAGCAACAGAAGCAGAGGAAAGGAATAAAGGTAGATGGCATTCGATGCTTCTTCCATCACTTGCCAACACGACGACCAAGGAGGCTCCGTCGTCTCTGGATCAGCAGCTGATGCGGCGCTGGCATCTTCAGCATCCACGCCCAGTTGAAGAATCTCTGCAATAATTGCAGTGGAAGCGTTGAACCGTGACGACACAATGCCATTGAGGTGTGGCATTCGACTAAACATGAGGAACGACGAACTTAGGTTCTTACCCGTCATCATCGGCAGCAGGTAAGGTTGTGCTACAGTCAGGACTCACGTGAGTTGGGTGCGGTAGCACACGCACGCACGAACGCACACACACACGCACAAACACTCGCACGCCAGCACGCACACCCGCCTCTGTCAAGGATTTCTCCGTTTGCTAATTGGGTTATAATTTATGCAACATCTACAGAAGACGAGTCCACCACAGTTCATCCTATGTCGATATCGTGTCTTATTTACGATCCTCTTTGCTTGACCGTGATATGAAAATTTCAGGATCTACCCCTATAATACCGTCGTTGATGTGAAATTGTTTCGTAAGTTATGTGAAAAGCGCAGATTCGCAGAAACCATGGACCCTAGTCATTAATAGTTGCGTCGTCTGGTCAGTAAAACTATAGCCTATGTAGGCTAATAATAGCAGGGACAAGCCAATTATAGTTGAAAGTGACCGTAATTTCCGAACTGTATGCAATACCACAAGTTATCTCTAGCTCTGTCACTGTCTGTCTGTCTGTCTGTCTGTCTGTCTCTCATCGCTTGCATCCGTCTTTCCAATTGATTGTAAGACGAATAAATGATGGATGGATCGACTGACACAGCTGCCCTGGCTGCAGATGGCAAGACGGCGCAACTAATTACGTTTAGGTAGGATACACGGCGTACATGCACAACACCCGTCAATCTGTCGGTCTTCTTGTGTCTGTGACTCAGTCTCTGTCTGTTTACCTGGCTGACGATCAGTCGGTCATTGCAATCGTCAGACGCAACATGTGTTGAATTCTTGACATATACCGATCCAGTTGCGCTTTAACGTTGTTTTGATGACCAGGCAATTCAACATCCTGCTCCTCAACACCTTCGAATGGATGCAATGACCTGTCACTTCTTAACGTCCTCTTCCTCCGTGGCATACTCTGGGTTCGAGACGGCCTCCCTCTGAGTAGGTACCCTGGACAACGCATTCACGCAGAACAATAATTAACGCTGTCGAGTAGGCTTAATTCTGTGTAGTTAGGTAGTGCCACTTGATAACAGGAGAATATTGTATTGTATTTTCGTTTATTGAAGTAGAAATATTGCTGTCAAACGAAGCAACATGCATGTTCATCATATTACAGAGTAGGCCTATCAGGCAGTCATTCATTCATTGAGTTTACTAGACCTAGAATGGTTCAGTCCGTGGGAAACCGTGGTCGCTGGGGGGGCATTAGGGCTTTGAGGGTGCTTAATATATATTTTTGTACAGTAATTTGGTTATAAAGTTCTTTTTGTCACTATCTGGGAGATCAAACGGGTAGGGACTTTTACGCAGGTTGTATTTTGCGTCCGGTCTCTCATGGCACAGCGGGCGCTGAATGTGTCTACGATCCCTGATGATGGCCCTGTTCAACCCTCATTTCTGTTGACGGAGCTTCCGTCGGCAGGAATCCTGATCGTTTTATCCTCGCGTTGAGGCGCTCCAAGCAATCGCGGTCCCCGCTGTTCATATATCCACACCGGCCGCATGCATCAGACAAGCAATTGTTGTTGCTCTTGTAACTTCCTGCAGAGCCTTCTCTGGCATTCCGCGCCAACGAAGGGTCTTTAGAGCATTATGATGAGCAAGAACGTAGGTTATTCATTCACGTGCTCCGATACTGCCACCTTCTTCCCGACTGTGACACCGAATATCTTGAGTTTTTTGGGTGGCGAACCCCTCTTGGATCGGCAAAGAGCGCTTGTCAGTCAAAATCGGGAATCGACAAGCGCCCATGGAAACCTGGATTCATCCCCAATATTCTGGGACCCTCAGAAGGCCGAGTGCTGAGGTCTTCCGGTATTCGTAGATGTACACTAAGTAGGGCCTGGTTTTTTGACGCAGGTCTTGGCAACAGTTCCGAAGGTGAAAGTCGCTATTCTTCCCAGATGAAACCACTCGCAGATATCGAAGATGAAGATAGTTTAACCCAAAATAATTTCAATATGAACTCAACTCTCACATGCATCATCATGCTCTTTAGTCTAGACACGACTAGCGCCACACAAGCACTCCTACTTACACCAATTCCCCAGATCATGACAGGGGAGGGAGAAGGTAGGTAACGAGTCCTCGAAGACCTCTACGGCGAGTCCCCGGGGTACGCACAGCCAAGCCCTCGGCAACAGCCCTAGTCCTTCCCATAGGGGGGGGGGGGCGATGGGACGTAGGTTGCGAGTCCCCGGGAACCTCTACGGCTAGTCCACCTGGAACACACGGCCCTCGGCAGCAGCAGCCATAATTGGCCCAAGTCGGCATTTGAGGGATAGGGAGACGTAGATAGCGAGTCCCCGAGGATCTCTACGGCGAGTCTCCGGTGACCTATGTGGCTAGTTCCCAGGAGACACATGACCAAGCGCTCGGCAGCAGCAGCCCTTGTCGGCCAATGAAAACGACGGGCAGCGCCGGTCATTCCGTAACAGTAGCTCTCCCACTAATGATAGGGTTGTCCCCATCCCTGCGACCAAGTCTCCAGTTAAAACCCCCGCAATCAACCTCAACAGCAGCATAATTTCTCGGGGAATTTTCACGCAATTGCATCAGTCATTCCTAATTGACATATCCCGTGGCGAGTCGGAGTCGCCCCACACACTCCGGAATTCACAAATTAAAATAACACAATATACGCAGTAGGCAGCAATTGGTAGCAGACTAATGTTCAAATGTCCAATATACGACCGCAAATTCTTAAAATTAAACGAGTTGAACGTTTGGCAATCAGCAGAAATTAAATACGGAAATCTTTCCGTGGCCTAGCTCGTACTTACAACAACAAGAAATCGGAATTATTACCCGTAGTTCAATGGCAAACGAACCTTCATTGCCCAGCCCAGCAACAGTCAATAACCTATTTTAACAGAAATTCGGGAATCTTTCCCGTTACACAGCGGCAGGTAAAAACATCAGCGTCTACACCGGCAACAGTCAATAAAATAAATTAAAGTAAATATCGAGGAGCTTCCTAAAATGCTAACTTAATTAGCAGTGCACCAAACACACTTAGGCAGAGCAAAAGGTCTCTTGGTTACCCGGCGCTGAGTCCATCAATCTGCATCGGCGTCTGATGGCACGTAGTCCAAATCTGACGGGCGGTAGGGCGATACCGAAGTGGAGATGAACTCTTCGTCTTCCACCGGAAACAGTAGCATTTCGTTATTTCTTGCAGAACCGAATTTCTCATAAATAGCTGGAAAGCATTCAAAGGACTGTTCACATTTCGTTGGCGTGTCGGGTTGCACCAAGTGCGTTGTGAATCACGTTCTCTGCCCTAAGTTGTCCAAAGCCTCCTTCAGAAGAGTAGGTCTATTGTTCCACTTTAGAGGATCATCTTCTGATTGCCATGTCTGAGGCCTTGAACTTCCACTACCTGCAGTTGCTAGTACACGACCACGCTTGGTTCTCTACTCACGTGAATCTGTAATATCGGCTGATTTATGTTGGGTGCTTGCAGCTCTTCTAGCTGCCACACATCTAGCGTGCCCTCGATTCTTAACACTTCCCTTTGCTGAACGTTTAGCAACTAGTTCTTCCAACTCCTTCTCATTGGAAGATGAGCTTCGGCTACAATATCATCATCGCGATCAGTTGTCACTGGCGTTGGAATGCAGTCCTCTTCTTCGGTGGATTCATCAACCTCTGTTAGATCATCGTCGCTCTCAATCTCTTACAGAAAAATATTTCTAACATCTTCTGCAGAATATTTTGCTTTTAGTTGTAATGTACGTTATCACTTAGCATACAGTAATAACATTTGGACTTCTTTGCAGTTCAATGGCCGTTGTGTACATCGTAATAACAGTGGTGTTTGTTCTGTGGAACAGGCGTATATATATAATTGTATATTATATATTATGTATATAAATTATTATTTCAAAACCATTTTCTTAGGTAAGAATGTGAAAAATATTATATATAATTCAGAGATATTAATTATTTCTTAAGAAATCAGTAAAATTATTGCCAAAAACCATTGGGATCAAAAATGACCCCACTGGTACTCAATGCTATGATCGATTGGCAGCGCCCCTGGTGATCAATAGCAAAAATTTCAAATGAAACTTCTGTAGTGAATAGGTACATCTTGAAAGTCAGAAAATTTCAATAAAATTGGATGAACAGTTTTTCCACGTGTTCTGCGTTCATCCGAAAAAACACCACTTAACTAGTTTAAATAACGGGTAGAGAACAAAACTTATTTAGCGCGACTTTCCTGCAGACAACATCATATCTTTAACAGCTGCTATTAGTAGTTAAAACCATAAAATGAAACATGCAAGCCACTGTATTAAATGTGGTAGATGATAGCAGCTGATGATGTGCAAAGTTGACTCATTACTAGAAAAGTGTCCAGACTTGGCATTACTTTCCCAAAGCAGTAACACATCAGCAGAGATAAGGCTCCTTGATCAAACAGTAAGTCAGTCAGTCAGTCAGTCAGTCAATCAATCAATGAAACTTAACATAGCGCCTCTTCAAGATATCTACTCAGAGGCGCTCCCGGTCTGACTACGGCTAAAGAGAGCAGTTTCAGCAAGGAGTAGAATGCAGATTAGTTTTTGGACAGAAACACATTCAAGATTTTTATGAGTCGACTGTCACTGATCCGCTGAGTACATGGATCATCATCATCAGCAGCAGCAGCATCATGAGAAGGAGAAGGAGATGGAGAAGGAGGAGAAGGAGAAGAAGGAGAAGAAGGAGAAGGAGGCAAGATAAGAAGAGACTGCTTAGAATATAGACTTATTTCGTCTATGGACTGACATCACCCTAGTACAACAGCAGTTGTTTCGGATTTTATGTGAGTTTCATGAACTGCAAATAAGAAGACAAGATATGGAGAATCTGCTTAGAATAATTGAGTCATTTCGAGACACATTTCGCATTCGCGAATGCATTTACATGTGGAGTTTGCTATGTGAGCCTAAAACGAAAACATTATAAGTCAATACTATAATGCCAGTACTTAGAATAGAGTCATGTGATATGCATCAATTAAACATTATACTATCGATGCATGGACATTTATAAAATGCCGAATAGCAACTGAAGACCGGGCAGAAGGAGAAGTAAATGGGGTTTAAGGCGGTTATATAATAATCTAATAAAGAAGCCACACCAGGTGAAATAATCAGCCCGGGGAACAGACCTATTGTCCTGGTTTAGATGTTCTTGATATATGTAAATCTGTATAAATCTTGGTAATTAATTGATGAATATAATTTATATACACCTAAAATGCCCTTAAATATATAAACCAGTGAGACAAGCATTAGGCCTACTACCAGCGTACTTAGGCCTACTACCGGCGTACGTGTACATCAACTCCAATCTTCAGTTGCCGGGTTGATTTTTTTCCGTTTCGTTGTCAGGTCAGAATCCGGAGGGTGTCTTGCCGAGGAGACAGCTACGGTGTAAATGGTGGTTGTTGCAGTTTAATGACACTGTGTGATAAAAAAGATCACTGACGTCGTCCTCCTCCTTTATCCGGGCTTGGGGCTTGGGACTGGACGTGTACTTCAAGTGGCGGAGTTTATGGTGTAAATTGTTGATCACGGTCTTCTTGCGGAAGTGCAGGAATAGAACCATGCGGAGTCTATAAGATAGCTTGAAGTTCCGTTTTCAGTCGTCGGAAAGTAAATGAATCCATGTTACAGGAATAGCTAGGCCTATTCATCAAACATTGTATATATGTTTAACTCTTAAAGTTCGACATAGATGTCGACCCATTCCAAATTTTCCTCCCATTTGAAAATGTTATGTATTAAACCTCCATAGGGTTTTTATAATTTTGCCGATATTGCTATTCGTCAATTTTCCTTCATAGCTATAGTTAAGGGATCAACTTGTTGTGTCAACAAGATCTCGAAATTTCTTTCTCCCGATTATCGCACAAAAAATAGTGATGGGGGATTAGGGACTTTCCAGGCTTGTGCAAAATGGGTCATTGTTGGAAAGTAGGAGAGGAGAGTGGAGATCTTTCATGAACGATTGATGAGTGTTAAAATGGTTCAGAAGACGTTTGTTACATGTGTTCAGCGGTGGTTTGGAGCCGGTTCGGTCAGGTTCGTACGAACCGTTAGTTCAAAATAATAAATATGCCTAAAATCAACTACTAATTTCAAAAAAATCAAATGATACCCGAGTTAAAAATAGCGTACTAGAAAATACTCATTAAACGAAGAGGAATTGTGGAAATTAGCGTAGTCGATTTATTTACACTCAAATTAATTCTGTTCTAACTACTGCTGCGTCAATAATAAAAATTTAATTTTAATTTTAATTTTGCTTATTTGTTTATGTACTAAAAAGACTATTCTAAAGACTTCTTACGAAACAAAAAAGAAATAGAAAAACTTGCTCCATTTGACGTCAAACACTTAAAAATGCTTGGCGGATGGACCCGAAACTCCGCTGAAGGAGTTTCGTGGGCCCAGACGCCAGACCCCCTAATCGTAATTTGACTGACTGTGGCGGTGACCGATATGGCATAAGGGGACATACTAACTGCGAACCTTTGTTACAAATTTGGCAATACACCGCTGCATGTGCTACAAATCACTGCAAATTAGCCTGAAGATATTTAATACTCCGAAATACTCCTAGATTTCTCTTAGAACTTGTGATAGTGCACTTGGAGAATTGGCCTACTGTTAGCCAGACTAATCCACAGGTTTGCAATTCTTGCACAGAGGAATTTTTGACCTAATGTTCTATTCGGCTTCTTAAATAATTTGTGCATGCGTCCTCGAGTCGCCGTTGATGCAAATTCAAAGAATACTTATTAGGTTAAACTTTAGGACCCGATCGCCAGGTGGATAATGGCTCGCAGCGGAGTTGTGTCCGCCGACCGTGAGGTGGCGCTTAATAATTGGACACACCGCCATTAGATCCATTAAACGTCGGCTCATTATTATTATGTCCGCGAGAAAAAAGAAGACGAACGTTGACGAAGCAAATAATTTATTAAACATCTAAAATTTCGTTCTAAATGCGAGTGTATTTGTCGATCCATCGTTTCCGAACGTACGATGAAATTTCTGGAGTTGTCGACACGCGTATTCTCAGTAGAACAAGGGCTTCTTTTCTGAGACGTCCTGCTGCAGTCAGACTGTCGGTCGCGATCATTGAGGTACTATTTATTATTATGCGTGGAGCTTCTGCGGCCGATAGTTTGCAATAAAAACGCGTCCGAAAGTTCTTCCAATATGTCTAAAAACGGCACTAATCCTGACCCTAAACGACCCTCACGACGCCTAACCTGATTCTAGCCGACCCTCAAGACGCATAATTTTTTATTACAAACTGTGGGTGTTTTTGACAAGCGCAAAATTAGGTATGGGTTCGGCCGTAGAAGAAGAATTTTCGTATATTTTTGGGCCGCGGCCGCAGAAGATTTATCCTTTTAAGAAAGTGAGGTCCTGACTGTTACTGAATAGACGCTACATAAGTTTTGTTTTTCATCGTACACTTAAAAGAGGATTATCGAACAAGCGTGTCTTCCTGCGTCATCAAGAGGGTGAGCTATTTAAAACCTGAAATGGTTAGTCTTCAGCCTACAATTGAAGCCTTACTCTACGGAACACCCTCAAACGTACGGGACTAGAAATCGTAATCCTAGACACTGTCGAATAAGCCCAGTTCCGTTGCACTTCAATAACATCACAATAAAGTATGTGGTTTCAATTTCAGCTCCACACAAATACCTGAAAGTGAATTGATCCAATAACCTCCTGTTCAAAATGCAACTTTTCCAAAGTGTGTGCACAAAGCGCGGAACCACCTTTTTCTTCTTCACGGTGATCTTTGCAGCTCTCGCCTATAATTTTTATGTGTCTCAGATACATTACAACCTGAGTATATGGAGCGAAGGCGAAGGACAAATAGTGTTGAATAGCTCCGGCTGTAATTGTGCACAGCCAACTTTGAAGGAAATAACCACACCATTTACGGCCCTTGTCTTTCAATCGTGTGGACATTTACTTGAACGGATTCAACTATTCAATGTAGCGCTTGAACGATTAAGAACTCAACGATTTATGCCAGTTAAGATAAATCTTGACTGGAATATAAGCGCACCTAATCAATTAAAATTGCTAGGGGAGTGGAATGAACGTTTCTTTAAGGAGTTATCCAACTTCTCGCAGGTGACGATCGTCATTCTTCCCTGGCTGCGGATTCCTCTACAAAAAGACAAAGACTGGAGTTCCTTGACCGATTCCTCAAACCTTCTCATTCAAGAGTATTACGAGTCGACTGCCACCGATCCGCTGTGTAAATGGATTGAGACTCCGGGAAAAGTGGAATTCAGTTTTGACGTTATTAATAACTGGACGTGTAACCGAAACACGACACGTGGAACCATCCCAAGGTCGTTATCTCTGCTCGCACTAAATGCAAAGCCTCCCTACAAAGGCTATTATTTTCCGTCAAAATTCCCGGATCATTTTTTTACTGAACTTCCTCGGATACTTCACTCTCTGTACATAATTAAGTCGGGCATTGCAAATGAAGTGGGCGATGTGTTCATCCGGAATGCGAAGATTGTTCCGTACGCGTGTTTTCCAGTTACGAAATTAAATCCTCCGTCGCATATAGACAAAATTCCTCTTTACGACGAGGTGTTCGTCATAGCTCAATCGTTCGGCACTCTCATGTACCATAAGTTGGCAGAAGTGACGCCAAGAATTGCAATCTTTATTGATTTTCTGGTTCGAAATCCAACGATAAGAATCCTAGCACCGCCGGACAACGGCCGAATTGCTGAATTATTGGCGGTACTGGGAATTAAGAGGGATCGCATCGTTAGTGGCTGGTGTCGAGCGGAAATTATCTATTTACCGAGAGCAACCACATGTTGTTTTCCACATTTCCTCGAGACTCAAGTCCTATCCCTGCTCTACCGGAAATACCTAAACAGACGCTTTCCACGAGTAACTCGAAACAAGATTGTATTCATTCGAAGGACACATCATCGTGTTTTCAGGAATCAATCTATGATCGAAGGAGTCGTAGAAATGGCAGCGAAACATTACAACCTGAGCTACGAAGTATTCAAGGATAATCCGGCGCCCTCCTTTGTTGACATGATGCGCATATTCAATACTGCTGTCATGGTTGTTGCACCACATGGTGCTGGTTTGGCTAATCTCGTCTTCTCCGAACCTGGAACGTTCGTTATCGAAGGGGTTTGCAATCGTCCACATACGAACCTCTTCTTCCAGAGAACCGCTCAGGTTCTCGGACATCGTTGGCATGGAATTCCATCGAGCGGCGGATGCAGTTACGAACGAGCTCCTGGAGTGGTCGGCTTCGTCACGATAGACCCATCCTTCATCAACGATACAATTAGAACCTATTTAGATCTGTGGGTACCGGAAACTTTGAGAAACGCTTCGTCTTATGTCTATCTCAAGTAAAACTGGCAAGGACTAATGGAGAACAAGATGTCAAGAGTGCATTCGAATACGGATCCTATCTTTAAAGCTGCTTTACAGGAAAACAGTTTCTGAGAGCATTCAATTCAAAATATACTTGTCCATTTAACTCTATGCACTTATTTAGGCGAGCTTTTCATCACCCAAACACCCGCTTTACATGAGCATCCTCAAGTCTCACCATTGCTTGTCCCACAGTAAAAATGTCAATGCTGGTGTTAAATTTAGATTTTCCAATCAAAAGTAAAAGTTTCTCATTTGATAAAAATCGTTCTCTGATAGATGTAATCCAATGCAGGCGGATATAGGTGGGAGCGATTGGGGCGATCGAGCCCCCCTAAAAGTATAAGAAATATTGTGTTCCTATTTTTGAAAGTTACTTACACACTTCAAGTTCAAGATGACTTTGCATCTTGTTATGAAGCAATTTAGCAGGGAACTATGTTTTGGCGGTAGCGAATTAAAACGGCCTATTAATTACGCAATATGTCTCAGAGTAAACCAACATTCAGCGTCTTTGGTTGTATGTTTATGTCGATAAAGTGCAATGTAAGTAATTAATTAAGTGAAATTTCTTGTTTCAAAATAGTTTTAGGTTAGTTAAGCTCTAGATGTCGTGTTATTGTTAGTATTTGCTTTGACTTTATCGACTAATTCAACCTGAACTTATAAATATAATTAAATATAAATTTTAAAAAGGCCATTTGTCGCTAGAACTTAATCTCAATTGCAAGCTTGCCTTTGAGTGCGGACCCTATTTCTTTTGCTGGTCTAATAGCAATATGAAAATTTATATAGGCCTATGTCAGCCAAAGCTTGCTCTTTATTGTTTAAACAAGAACTTTATATTGCGCTAAAACAAATGAAATGGAAG
Organism: Bimastos eiseni; assembly: GCA_959347315.1. Lineage (NCBI taxonomy): Eukaryota > Metazoa > Annelida > Clitellata > Crassiclitellata > Lumbricidae > Bimastos > Bimastos eiseni. The sequence goes on from OY365808.1 coordinate 2,094,167, forward strand.
AGGGTCGCCGTAGACCTCTATCTCTTGTCAAGACATTCTACGGTGTTAAAAATACCCATTTTGTATTTATTTTTACCACAGCTTGATCTTGGAAACAATTGTAGATGTAATTGTTAGAAAGAAGAACTATTAATTTTTCTGAACATTAATCTCTCCGTTATACTTGATAGGCATGACTTTAACTACATTTCCTTTTACATCTGTTTTTAGTTGCAAAAATTCTGGGATAGAATTGCTGCAAATTATCTTGGGGTTTAATAATCACTAAATGGCTCTTGCGAGTTCACAGAAATCTTTGCTGGGAACAACTAACAGATCATTGTGGTTAGTCCATGATATCGCTCCCTCAAGTAAGAGTTTAGATCCAATGTCTTCCAACTTCCTATGTCCTAGAAGCACATCCCAACTTTAGTAACAGGTCCTCTGTTTCGTTTACTCTCTGGTATTTTGGAAATCGGATTTTCTTTTGGGGACCACCGAGGCCTTTATGGGGCCAATTAGAGTTGAAAACGATTCGGACGGCACTATTCGATTCGATTCGATTCTGAAGTCATTATTCAAAATTATGCAAGGCCTTAAAAACTCTCCAATGTAAAAACACGTGCAAGAGTAGGCGTATTGAGAAAAACTAGCTTGATTTGACGCAGTAGAAGTCATGGCTAAGGCGTTAAAACATTTATACAGCATCTGTCAAAATGTTTTATCCTACAACGCTAGTACAGCACTGACTAATTTTATAGTCTCGAAAATTCACGAGTCTGGCGGCCTCCAGTCTATCACAATGATGACAGTAAAACATCTTCTCCCCGGATAATAATTTTTGTGTGCAAATTAGCCCGTAATTTCAGGAATAGTATAGGTATAATATTATGTCTTCCTAACTGCCCGATAAGTATGAAAGTTTCTTGTAAAATAGATCTACGGATATCTTATTTCCAAGCACGAATAATTATCCTATCTCTATGCAGGGACGATTTTAAGCAATGGTCATATTTACGTGTAGGCCTACATTGATAATAACAGCTGGAAATCGGATAAACACAAACACATATGACTTAAAGACTAATGAAAATTATTAGGACATCTTATGTACAGCGGCCAACTTGAAAGTGAAAACTTAAACGTTAATGTTGATTTTAAAACGAGATTAATGCTTATGCTCTGTTTGCATCTGAAAAAGCATCACTTCAACTAGTTTACACAACGTGTAGAGAACAAAACCATATTTTGCGCGACTTTTCTGTAGACAACTTAACTTTAACATTTGCTATTGACAGTGAAACTCCTAGAATAAAACTTGCATGCGACTGTAATAAATGTGGTAGATGATGATAGCAGCTGATGATGTGCAAGTTGACTCATTACTAGAAAAGTGTCCGAACTTGGCATTACTTTCCCAAAGCAGTAACACATCGTCAAAGATAGCCCAATCCATATTGTTAGACCCATCACTGCAAGGGCCCGGTTATGCGAAGGGGACAGCCAAGTTCCCATAAGCAGCGGATCGTGGTCACCTCGGAAAAATTCTAGCATTTGCCGTCTTACCAGTTTGAATATGCCACACGTCAAGGAACCGTTTGTGGCGATTGGGGCTGGCAGGGGAGGGAATTCTTTCCGTTTCCATCACAAAACTTCAATTATCTTTTTCTTTCCCCGTGATTTTCGACCCCTTCGCTTATGTGTCTGTGAATGAGGCAAGACCTAACCCAAAACAAGAGCAGTTCAAATCGCATAAGAATGAGATTCTACAATAAGTTTGACTGAAAATAGTCATCATGTACTCGATCGTTACATTCCCAATAGTCCAGTTGCGTACGTGTATTGTCCGATGACACAGTTCTTATTTGGCCAGGGAACGTAGTGTTTCATCTAGAGAACGCATTCCTCTGTCATCGAAAACACCCGGAAACATCTGGAAACACCCAATCTTCTTCTTTCTTTCGTTATTCTCTCGACCAGAATCCATGACCAGAATTTACTGATCTCGCTCGAACTCAACACACTGACGACCAACAGCAGTGGTCACTAAGCAACACGATGACGATCTTGACTAGTGCATATATCCTGAGAGCCCTTTCTGTGAAGGGGTTGTTCAGTTGGTGAGCGTGTGCCACTTGGTGATCTGCTCTTTTTCATTCGCCAACATAGCATTCCAGTGATCGAGCTCCGGTCCTCTGGCGAACATGAACGAACCGAGGACCAAGCGACCGATTGGTCTGTCTGTTAAAGCAATGACAACATATCTGTTATGGTTTTGTACGGTGGACACATTGAAGAAACTGATATTGCAAGGTGATCCATGAGTGTCATAAATTAACTGTCATATTTTAATTTCCACACTGACAAACGTTTATATGTACACACACAGTACAGATATATGTATATATATATATATATATATATGTATATTCTTTTCACGTTACCTTTATGTCCTGCGATGTATCGCATTGCGGTGACTAATAGACTGGTGACGTCGAGACTGGTTGGTCTGACTTTGAAGTGGAAGAGATCGTTAAAGATGGGAGAGAAGTTGATCGACTGCTTCACAATCGAAGTCTTCTTCTTCTTTACCACTTTGTTCATTTCCATTTGACTCACGATAACGTAATATTCTGAACAAACCAACAAAGCACACAAGGGCACAATGTGCGCAAGAGAACAACGTACAATTGTCATTTCGTTATCATTACTAAGTCGTATGTTTTGTCTTAGCCAAATAATTTTTACACCTTGACTTGATTTTCTTAATCCTGGCATTGTGCGTCAATGTCTGATGCGAGCGACAGAATTAGTTATTAATTACATTTTCATTCAATTACCGTTTGATGGTCGTTCGTGGGCGTCGGATGGAGGAAAGTTCTTTCCTGAATGAACAGCAACATTGAGTCGACTCGTCTGACCGTTGTAACTCAGCGACAGATATAGCTGGACGTCTTCGTTTGTTTTCTGCGCATGAAACCAGGCATTTTTTTAAACTTCTCTTCGTTTTGTATTTTGTCTTTTAACTAAGCAGGTGACTTGAACGATAAGCCATATATGCATGAAAACAAGCTACAACCTGCAGTCAAGGTCAAAACTGTAGGCACGCCGCCGACAGTTAGCCTATTCATGTCACTTCAGATCACTTGGCCGTCATAAGAAAAGTTCGTGTAGGGCTTCAATAAGTCGAAGAATATTCCATAGAGAACATTGAGCGTCTAGGATGCAGCTGCTCAAACTGTCAGCCTAATAAATCAGTTGGTCAAGGGTTCGTCAATGGCGGCGATCGCGTCGTTGAAACGCAGGCACAGATAGCGCCCTCTGTGCAACATGTTTGTCCACTTGTACCGTGAGCGGCCATGTTTGCTTCGTCATGACAGAGACCGAATGCTTTCTGCTAGACGCGTTTATATTCTGACGTCTGCGTCTGACGTTAATAAATTGTGTCCGAGAAGAGATGAGAACGAATACTACACCAATGTTTGCCAATGGACGACAATGGTTCACGGTGCAGACGCTTACAGAGCGTTTGTTGACGGGCAAAGGGACCTTGGCAATGGGCAAATACAGGTCCAGTCATGTCTTACAGCAGAATGCAGCGAAAAGTCTATCGTTCTTCTTCGTTAGTCTCTATGTTTCACTATAGGATTAGAATTACGCTGTCTTTGATTACGGCGACTGAAACCATAGTAGGCCTATAGCATACGACACCCCAGTCCAAAAAATGTGCTGCGTTAGTCTATCGCGAAAATCTCGCAGAGGTTGAATTTTTGAGGGAAATCTCGGAAGAGCTCAACTCGCCAATTCATATTTCGACCCCTCCAGTTAATTCCCAACATTACCTTGTGGAAAGGCGAGATATGCCTAAACCCTCTAACACAGAGTAGTTTGATGTATTTTCAGTCAGACCACTTCAGTGTTTCATAATCGTCATCGTGCTTACTAAGTCATAATTTTTGTAAGAGCTATGACTCTTCTGAAAATAAAACTCAAGAGTTTTCCAAATAAGTATCATTGATCGATTTCATTTAGACAATTAAGGACCGACTGCACATACGCCCACATCCACAACAATTTAGCAAGTCACGCCAACTACAATTTAGAAGGCATGCCTGAATCGGTTTAAGTAGGATTGAGAACGATATTCTGATGAGGACATCCGACTTAGCCTAAACGAAGTTTTCACACACACCCCAAGTCAAATTTGACAATTCAAACCGCGAAATTACGCCTGTGTTCCTGTTTAAAATTGGCTTCATGTAGGCCTAGGTCTACGCTATGAAAATACGAGTTTATAGCCGTTTAATGTCGATGCACTGTAATTGTTGATGCTTACTAGTAGCATGGTAGATTCGCGCTCGAGGTCCCTCCAGATGATGATCCTCTGGTTTGGCTCGTACACGTGATCGCGGAGAGGGTAGATCACGTGACCGAAGGCCACCTGGCGACGGTTGTGACGATCGCCCGAACCGAAGACGGTCAGCTTAAGCGACCGATCAGCGAAATCGCGAACGGAAACCTTCACAAAAGAAAGATAATTATGTCAGTATCAGTTTAAAATACCAAATATTTTATGAGCAAGGGTCTGTACTGTTGAAAAACTTGTGACGCACTCTGCAACTATGTTATGCAAGTAGGTGTGTATACAAGTTACGTGATTGGATTAATTCAGCCTAAATCCAAATGACAAACATGATTTTTATGCTAGGTTTGCAAGTTTACAAGATGTCTTTACTCTTGAAGTATAACAGCATAATGTTTCCATCCGGCATGACCATGGCATTAGCTTGATATTATCCATTTCTGTTTGATTTATTGAACAACTTTTATCAGAGTAAGAGAGCGAGTGTGCCTTGTAATTGTTAGCTGAGACATGTTTATTCCATATAATCATATAATGCGATCATTTGCTCTAATTGGAGATAAATAGAAGAAAATGGTCCTCTCTATTCTTTTTCAACGCTTTCAGTTTTTGACTGTTGTCTCGATGTATCATCGAAACAGATGGCGCTGCAGTGCAATAATTAAGATCAGTCTTTTTATACACTTAGAGTGTTATATGCTGTAGGTCAATTACTATATTGGCTTAATTAGGAATGAGAGTTAATCGGCTGGAAACATGAAAGATAATGAGCGTTCGTATCCGGGAAACATACTAGACTAGACAACAGCTGATTATAGGGCTACTGTATAGGCCTACACGTCAACACACAGTCAACATAGTCTGAGGCACATACGCAGACAGACAGAAAAACTGACAGACATCCGATAAAGATTCTTAACGTTTCATCCAAAGTCAATATAATATTATGCTTTTCATTAATTTCTGTAGCGGAGTTGCTAGAGCACAATGCTATAAGTGTACCTGCAATTTCGTATTCAGTTTAAGAAGGATGTATATAACCTATGTGTTCGACTGTACATGTATGTAGGCCTGAACATAGGTAGGGGGCCTAGACGTGTATGCATGTAAATATTTGCGTATGTTGTATAGGACGACACTTGATGAGCTCATTTTGTGGACCTCAAAAGACCAACGACCCTTTTAACGTTGTAGCACATAATTTGCAATCATATCACGATACAATAGTGTCTGCGGCTGCTTCCTGATTCGCAGAAAAGCGATCATTCATTCGAAAGTAGATCAGTCATGAGTTGTTCGACCTAGTATGCTATCATCATCACCATCACATCTAGTCAACGTCTATTCTGCCCTTCAGACCTTTAGCGCAGCTCCACTTCCTGGATTTATTTCCTCCGTCGTATGTTTCCGTATCTTCTCGGACTTCTCCGTTTTCTGTCTTTGACTGGAATGATCCTTGGATTTTGACTTGCATAATAGCGACCATTGACCATAACTTGAACAGTGTTACGCTGGCGCTACAGAAGTTCTTCAAATAGATTCGATGATATTAGATTGACATAATTGTATGTTTGTAGATTACACCCGTTTATTATTTTCCTGTGTTGCATGATCGGGCGAGCGATTGCCTACGTCTGCCATTTAGATACTCGATACATCCAAAAAGGACGTCCGCAGAAATATGACCCACTGGCACCTTGTGTCCGCAATTAGCCCTACTCTCTTCCTCTGATGGCTAAAAGTGGTATGTGTGCGGATTCTTTGATAAGTATCCGTTTGAGCGATATATAAATGCCCCACGGATCTCTATTATAATTTTGGGTCAGGGTGGTTGACCAATGCTTATGTTACCCTCCAGTCACAGTGTTATGGCTACAGACGATAATGATAACAAGACTCTTTACACGCTTGAAGCTCAGTAACAGTAGAAAAGCTTATATTATATATATATTTTATACATATATATTTATATATATACATATAATTGCAATGTGATGTATGATATATTATGGTATCGCGTCAATTGATTCACCGTCAGTTTATCCCGTCAGTTGATCACCCGTGAATTGATCCCCACGTCAATTGTCAATTGATCCCCACATCATTTGATCCTCTGCCTATTCGTCCTAAATGAATCTCTAGGCTGCGCGACACAGACTTGTAGCTGAGACCGTTAGTAACCAAAAGATTGATTTTATAGATTTGGAAAATAACAAAGCAATGCCCAGGGTTCATGTCACTCGTCCAGGCTTCATGTCACTCGTCCAGGTTTTGTGTCACTCGTCCCGGACAGACTATGCATTTCTAAACTGAGTTGTCGTTATGGAACATCAGGCAACGAAACGATATCGCTTGCTTGAGGCTCATGCAACCACGCTGTAAACGCTTACGGCCGGTCGGAGTTTCACTTATGCTTAAGACTTCATGCCCATAAATTAATCATATTACTACACTCAATTACGCTCTAGAAAGTTGCAAGTGGAACATGAATGTTGAATCAATTGGGCTGGATTCAATAGGCAGGGGATCAATTGACGAGGGGATCAATTGACTAGGGAATCAATTGACGGGGCTCAACTGACGGAGAAAAACTGACGGAGGATTAGCTGACTGGGGATCAAAAGACGTAGAACCATATATTATATACATTATATACACACATATACCACATTGTAACTGTTTATTAGAATAGATTCAGCATCAAGCATCCGCTCTGGGCATTTGGTTGGACCCTGCCACGCTCCCATTCTTCCCATTTTTCGTCTTTGGATTTCCTCTTCTTCACAAAATACATTAATGGAAGACCCCTCAGACGACGTCCTACATCACTTACACTACACGAGGAGGAATATAGTTCCACATCTCTCTCTCTCTCTCTCTCTCTCTCTCTCTCTCTCTCTCTCTCTCTCTGTCTGTCTCTATCCATGTCTATGTCGGTCTGTCTGTCTGTCTGTCTTTCTCTTTCTCTCTCTCTCTCTCTCTCTCTCTGCCTCTCCTCTCTGTCTCTCTCTCTCTTTCTGCGTCGCTGTCTGTCATTCTCTCTGTCTATTTATCTCTGTACAAATGACGAGGTAGTAGGGTGGGAGTTGGTCATTTTCTGAGAGAGAGAAAGAGAGAAAGTCCTTTGGACTGGCACCATCAATGCATATTAGCCTATAGGCAGCGGATGCGTTAACCTTTTGGTGTATACATATGATAGGTCAGAGTTTCCCAATCTTTTTTGGCCGTGGAACCCTTTTTATATTTAATTTTTTTGACGGAACCCCTTCCAAAATCTAACATATTCTGTTGTAGGTAATAACGCTTGAGAATGCAGACAATTATAGGTTTAAGCCTAGATTGCATTATTAACAACACAAATATCGACGAAAATGACATAATAATTATTATGATTGTTCTTTCAAATATAAAGTTTTGTCCAAAGTTACCGATATGGAAAATTATAACAGAAAAATGTATCCACACTGAAAATTTTCCGCGGAACCCTTGTCTTCACCCCACTAAGCCGTAGGGTTCCGCGGAACTCAGTTTGGGAAACGCTGTAATAAGTATTGGTATACTGACCTGAAACGCAAAGTTTTCGTTGAATCGTGGATTGCAGGTCTTCTTCTTGAACTTCGCTTGGACCCACCGTCTCTCGTCTGGCATCAGCCAAATCCTAAATGACGACATGTAATGTAATGTAATCCAACATGCAACACACACAGACACACGCCTGGACACACACAAAAGCACACACACACGCACACAGAAGTCTCACTTTAAGTTCGATCTCTTCTCTGGCGGGGAGAAGGTTCAATCCAGAAGTGTCAAGTCTTATTTAATGGAGGACCAGTGTAAATATAATCCAGGGAGTGATGGGCCAGTAGTGGGTGCCGAACCCTCTAATAAATATAATAAAAGTGTGGGCAGAGGTCTGGAAGCGACTTGGTAAGTCCACCCCATACATATATTTCAAAACTGAATCCTAACTGATGCATTTTAGCATATAAATAGTGAAACACACACACACACACACAAACACACACACACAAACACACACACACAACCACACACACACACAAACACACACACACACAAACACACACACACACAAACACACACACACAACCACACACACACACAAACACACACAAACACACACAAACACACACACACAACCACACACACACACAAACACACACAAACACACACACACAACCACACACACAAACACACACACAAACACACACACACACACACACACAAACACACACACACCACACACACACCACACACACACCACACACACATGCATGGACATAAAGAGACATTCATAGATAGATACATATAGATAGACTATACGATGGGTTTAATAGTTGCATTGGCTGTGCTATTTCATCTATGTTGTTGCTATTATTTTACCGATTATCTATTAATAATATCTATTATTATTATTATTATTATTATTATTATTATTATTATTATTATTTATATGCTATACTATAATCGTAAGTTGAGCTTCTAACAAAAGGTTAATAATTAGCGCCTTGTACATGTACAACATAAGAATCTACCGTATGGTATTATCTTCACAGGCTTTTATACCCTCTGAGGCTTTCACCCTTCTTACCCCAGGACGTAAAGGCCCTCAACTATGCAATATAGGCTACGTAACTGACGATGTAATGCATAAATATTGGATTTCTGAATTAGTGCTTGAGGATCGTCCTGTATACCTGACGACTGGATCCCTGTGGCTTGCGATTAGTTCGTTCGGCAGATTCCGGATCCGAGTGAGTCCGACGACGAGTCTCTCCGTCTCTGGGTCGTAGTCCAGACTGAACCAGATCCGACCAATGTTGGACTCATCGTAGACTCCGGAGTAGAAGTCATCCTCATCCTCTGCAACTCCATCTTCCTCTGCTCCTCCTCTTCCGCAACCGATGCTTACTCCATCTATTCCGGACTCCGTTGACAGATAGAGGCTTGGATCGATGCCACACAAGAGATTTGCATCTGTAGAACAGACGCCGTTATACATACGTAGAAATAACAGCACATACAAAAACTCTGACATATATAGAAACTTACAGACATATATATGGACATATGCATACATATGGACTTATACATAGACATATAGAGACACACACGGATAGATACACATGAGGACCTACATGGACATTTAAACAGACACCTGTGGATTCAAACGTAATTATCAATTTCATGATCGCCACCGACTGATTGCGTCTGTATCAGATATGGCGCAATAGATGTCATTAACTAGAAATAACAATTCTCAACTCTGATCTGCCCCAAGCTTCTTATCCTGCACAGACAGAGAGTCAGACAGACAGATTGTGCATCATTTATAAATCGCTTGGGTTAGACAATACTTGTCATTAAAAAACAGATTAGAGAATCAGGAAAGAATGACTTTACATTTACAGCCTTCTACATTTCCTGAATCTGTTGAGACATGATATAATATTATGTTGACGTGTTGTCAATGGCAACACATCCTATGCAGCACCAGTGGTACGTCGTTCTACAGGGAAGAGGTTGGAATCGAAGCCAATCACTGATACAGGTATTGACAGAGCGTTAAGTCGTGAGACACAACTACATCTCTCTCTCTATCTGTCTCTGTCTCTGTCTCTGTCTCTCTGTCTTTCTCTCCCAGTTTAGCCACTCACCCTTCATCACCTGCCTCAGCTGCCTCCTCCTTCTCCTCCTATGCCATCACCTCTCAGCTTTTCCAATCAAAGCTGAAGTCTCAGCTTTTCCAGACTTTCTGTCCTGATTTACCCAATTCCCCTTCGCCTTCTAACATCCCCTCTACCTAATTAAGCAGTTCATCTGCCCCTTCTCGCTGGTCTCCCATGGCAACTGGGCTCAAATCTTCATTTGACTAAGCCGGTGCCCAACACTCGGACAAGACGTAACGCTCGAGAATAAGCTGGTGCCCATCGCTTAACTCATAAACCTTGAGTAACGATGATTACAGTGGCGACTTACTTTCGAGGTCGATGGTTCTTTGACTGGCGATGCTCTCACAGCTGAACCGGTAGTTGTTCGTCCGTCTAAACCTGGTTCCGTTGTTAGTATTGTAGCCCACTCCAGTGATCGATTTCGTGCTGTCGGGCGGTGATCCCCCCTCTAAGCAACACGGCTCCGACGCCCACCGCTCCCTCGTCCTCTGCTCCGTCAAGGCAGAAGGGGCAGGAGGCAGTGGAGCCAAAGGGGGTGTATCGTGTCGATGGATGCTGGAGGTGCTGGAGAATGGAGACGGAGGTCGCTGGACGGGGCGACTGCAGAAGCTGGCGAAGTGGATGCTGGAGGAATGGGAGTCTTCCAGTCGACCGCAGTGGGTGGAAGAAGTGGAAGTTGGAAGGATGGGAACTGTGAAGGGAATGGAACGAACGGTTGATGGAAAGATGACAAAACTATGCGACTTGGATTTCTGCATATCTTCTGGTGATGTTAGGCGGTCTCTGTATCCAATACTTCTGGCGAAGAGAGCGAGAGAGATATATTATATATACGCCTATATACACAGAGAAATCAGAGCTTGGTCTTTGTCAGCTGACGACACGTGGCTACCTATCTACAGCCCTCAGTGCATCATCGTACACTAACAGACCCACAACAGCAGCATCAGCAACTGGTGACACTTACCCTCATCCTCATCCATAGCACCATCATTATCCACAGCAGCAACGGCAATTACAACACCAGGCGTCTGTTCTTCGTTTATCTATCTATCGTCGAGTGAATGAATATCTTCTGTAGCAGGTGACTAACTCAGCACCGGTCTCTGCCCCCTCTGTCTCTGTGTCACTCTTTCTGTCTCGCTCTGTCTGTCTTTGTATACCCATCCCCTATCGTCACGCAGACCACAGAACACAACTGACCTCAATCAGCCACCTCTTGGTTCCGGTTTAGAGTGTGCACGACGTCATTGGCTCTAGGCAAATTTATTCACATAAAAGCAATATATATATATATATATATATATACTATTGTATGTGATGCATTTATCTATATATATATTTATATATGCATATATACATATATAATGAATGTAATTTTTTTATTATACAGTTTGTGCAAAGGCCTATGTACTAAGACATAGAGTACACTTCAAAAGTTAAGAAGCCATCATGCTGTAAAGATGTCGTTCTCAAGTAGCTATTTGACCTCAGCTCGAACTGTAGACTCCCTCAAGACTAAAGCGATTCATCGATTCATTCCTATGCACAGGTCTAAATATATATTATAAATGCATGTTGGGAAAAAATTAAATATATATTATTCTCGTAAGGCCTATACAGATGAAGAAAACCCAATAAATTTGATACAGGAATTGATATCGGAAGAACTGGCTGATAAGCGAGGCCTTGTTCAATTGCTCAACATTCGTGATAGTGATAACAAAAATACTCACAGATCTACCAGACAGTAAGGTACACACACATAGGAATGTTTCTATGGAAATTAGCTAACATAACTCACGGAACCTCGCGGAACCTAGCGACGCAGGAAAATAACACGCCGTCGTTCACACTCATCAAAATGGTGTCACAAAAGAAAGTTACGCAGTGAATGAAAGTTTTAAAATAAAAACCATTAGACACAGCAGACCCATAGATATATTAACCGTAGGCCCATGCTAAGATCAGTGAGCAGACCTGAGACCTTGGGTCCATATAATTAATATTGAAAACCGCTCTATTCTAAAACACACTAATTTTGTACAAATATTAATTTATTTTAATTCTGAAATTTGGAAAATTAAATAAAAATAACAACTTTGTTTCGCATTCGCCTATTAAACGTTTCTTCACAATCTGGGAGCCGCGGCGCTTAACTTTGCCGTGAAAGTTTTGTTATAGAAATCGTCTTTGTGTGATTGTATTTTAAAACAATTGAAAATTATTGATGAACTACTGCTTATGACTACCGACATAGATGTCTATTCTGATACTTAACTAGTGTCAAATAGGGCGAAGCTGCGATATTCAATTCGCACACGAATAGGACGGAAGTTATCAATTCTGTTCGAAATTGACGTCGTCATTCAGGATGTACGCTCGATAATCCGAGGGTTCGATATGTCCTCTCTGAAACAAATGCAGACTCTTTGATGAAGGCACATAGTGATTTGTTATGCTGATGATTATTGTGTAGACCCACGATGCATCGAAATCGGAAAGCGTGTGATATAGCCTAGGCATCACAGTTCATCTTCTCATCCGAATGGCAAGTATACATAGGCCCTAAGCATATAAAATTAGTGTTAATAGATTTATCTGAAACCGTGAAACGCCTATGTTTTTTCATATGAGATCTGCCATAATTATCTAGTCGAGCAATTTATCCACAGGCCTTCGTAGGAAAGAATGCAGAAGGTATGGCATCACCTGCTGACGGCCTCACGAGTTTGTTTACAAGTGACGTCATATGCTATATAACGTGGGACCGTTCAGTATTCTAAAAATGTCGGTAAGTTACCATTGCATTCAAGACCCTCTTGAATCATCTCAATGTTAATGACGATCTCAAACGATTCATTCAAGCTATAGGCTCGAGCGTCAGCAATTCAGACACGCTCAGTCATGTCAGACTCAGGCAGTCAGAGGGGTTGTTCATAAATTTCACGCGTAGGCTCAAATGAAGTTGTCCCATGACCAGAGCGTTGAAATAATATAAGAGGAGCTGCTTAAAACGATAGAGCGTGCGACTTCAGATCCCTGAGTCAGAGGTGTAACGAGCACTTTTCAAAACCTTGTTGCACCTCTGCCCGGGGTCCTCGGATAGAGTCATCTAGCGAATCAAATGATAGCATGCTTGATTGGGGCTATTTGTTGTAGGAAGTGCAATATCAAGTTACAGTTTTATTGTATTGTATAGTTCCCACGGTTCTAACGGAGCACGCCAACGCTTACCATATCTCAATATACTTCACACCAGCTTCGTAATCGTAAACGTAGTAGTAATGTTTTTGTATAGCGCCACTGTCAGTCAGAAGCGCTCCCGACCCGGACAGGTGTCTTTACTGACGAAGGTGTTAGTTTTCAGATACCTACGGAATCGATGAGGTTAAGAAAGAAAAGTTGATCCCAATTAAGGACTGTGGGAGCAAATTACAGTTGGAGTGACCAACAGTGGCGAAACTTCAATCGTCAACAGCTGGCATGGATAATAGCATAATCCACATAAAATTATTACCTAGCAAATTAATATTTCAATTTTTATTGCTGATAATTTAAAAAGTGAATTGTATCACAGAAAATAGATTTGAAAACATAATATTTAGTCGCTTCAGTGTATTTGGCCCAGCAATCTTCAACATAAACCACACCAGCAACTTTTTCAAAATTTCATACGAATCGTTCGTGGAGAACATTTTGTATATTATATATACACACAAACCTATATATATATATATATATATATATATATATATATATATATATATATATATATATATAGTGTGTGTGTGTGTGTGTGCAGAGGCGGCGATCTCGTTTGACAGGTGTGGGACACCTAACGATTGGGGTAGGATATGTGGGAGGGACACACGTATAACGTGACCCCTCTCTGTAAAAGGTGGGGGCACTTGTCCTCCTCGATCCTTTCGGGATCGCCACCCGAGTGTGTGTGTGTGTGTGTGTGTGTGTGCATGTCACTTTCAGCACACGACTTGACATGACACATGTTCTCAACAATGGACAATTTCCGCCCCTGTTTGGTTGATAACTTCTTCATAAGTAAGTTCAGATTCAACATTTACCATTCAAATTTATTTAGAAAAGACATGTGAAATTAAAATCGCCGTATTATTGTAAATGTGACAATGTTAATCAATGAATTAATAAAAAAATGCAAAATAATCAAAGTTTAAAGACGTCTTTCAAAACTTAAAATTGCACATAAGGAAAAGTTATATCAAGCGATGAAGGTACTCACAGAAAAGTCAACTGCATATTCTTCCTCAAAATGTAAAACTGTGGTCAAATTGGTAAAATGTTAGTCAGAATAAAATCGCCATTGGCTGACTAGCCGATGTCCGAAATTCTCACTACATATAGTTATTACACAACCGATTCAAGTCAACTGCACTTCTTAATGGAAAACCCAATACTAAACCGCATTGGTAGTATGTATGTCTTTGATTTTATTAAATACGAACAGACGAGCGGCATACAAATGCAGAATATAGACACGTGACTAAGCTGTATTCAGTGCTGTAGTAGAGTAACTGCACAGCCGGATTTCAAATAATTCTAGAAATGTATCGTTCTCTGGAGCTTCATAGTAGTGACGATAACAATGTTCCATGAATTCCTTTTCAATTTCAAACATTTGGTTGCACATCCCACATCCATATGGTCTAACAATCGTATCATCAAGATGATCTCTGGATGTTTTGTGTACTTCAACATAACTTGCATTCTTTATCTGAACACAGAGATCTCCTGCGCTTACCGGAATTATAGATAAAAACCGGTTTCCATCAACACTGCTCTCATAGTCTGTACAAAATTTCTCATGGACAGCAATTACAGAACTTTCATTTTTGATAGGCGTCACAAAGTTTTCACTGAATTTCCACTCATCAGCATTTGGTCTCATACGGTTGCTGAAAACATCAGTACGTGAAGATGCAATGCTGCATAATCTCCTTGCAGATGGTCTTTCAACTGTGTGCCTTCTTGAATGCACATTGAGAGCTTCACATAATGCTTTGTTACATAAATTGCAATTGTATAATTCTTCTGCTATGAGCATTCTTTTGTGGCAATTCACATTGCACTTATGTATGAAGTTTCTGTGGCATATGGTTCCATCATATGGTTCCATCATATGGTTTTCCTCGTGTGTGGGCTTTTGTATGCTTTTTCATATTACCAATATGTGCAAATGCTTTAGGGCATTGATCACATTTGTATGGTTTATCTCCAGTGTGAGTTCTAACATGAATGGAAACACTCTGTGCAAATGTTTTGTTTCATAGACTGCATTCGTGTGGTTTTTCTCCAGTGTCTTCTTCTATGCATTTTCAGACAACCAATATTTGCAAATGCTTTGTGACATACATTGCATTTCGGTGCTTTTTCTTGGTGCGGGATCTTGAATCCATTTTTAGATGACCACTCTTTGCAAATGCTTTGTCACAGAGATCACACTTGAAGAGTTTTCCTCCAGTGTAAGTTATTTTATATTCGTCTAGAATATTTTTCCTTTCTCTGCTACCTATAGTGCAATAATAGGTATTTCACAAGTGTGGATTCTTTTATGTTCCTTAAAAGCTTGCCTCTGTGCAAATTCCTTAGGACAGGCACATATATCACTTTACTCCAATGTGGACTTGTGTATGTCTATTTAGATAATCTGGACAAATGCTTTGGAACAGAGTGCATACTCAAATTGGTTTTATTGCAATGTATCATCAGATCTTCAAGAGAATAAAAATTTGCATTTACTTGAAGTTTTCTTATTATTTTGTCATCCTACAGCTTATGATAGGTCTTGAAGTTAAACGAGAAGCTAACATGAGATTTGTTTAGAATGAATAAATATGGGTTTCATGATATGAACTAGGGCATAACCGGAAATCGCCTCGGACATTCGCCTCGCAAATAGCTAAAAATAACTTTTTTGATAAAATATTTTTTTGTTAAATATAATATTTTTTGATAAAATAATTTTTTTTCATCAAATAAATTTAGGACTAACGGGCTTATTTTAATTAGCTCCACCCACTTTCCTGTAAACATTAGAGAGTAAAGACGTCGTTGATAACTTCCTATTTCAAATTTTATAACAAGGTTTTACATTTTTTCACAAATAAAGTTATTAATTAATAAATATATTGATATAGCCTGCAGTGTGACGATAAGCTATATGAAAGATATTGCTATAGATTTCATTGATCATAGATAGTTCTCCGTAGTGGTGGCACGTGGCAGACAGGCAGGGTACCTATGCTTTGGCGGCGCTGAATGGAAGCAAAATACGCAAACGCGTATAAAAAACATAAAAAATCCCCAATAATATTTCAACAACAATTTTCAACGAAATAAAAGACATTAAAATATCTAACCAAATAATATGTAAATAGAATGAAATTTTCAACTTCATCAGAACATACTTACTTAGTAGGCCTACTTACGGTGTAATGATGTTCTAAAGACTCAGAATAGCTAATATATATTAACGGCTTTCCATAACGGACGATAATTGAACATTAACTGTTTAAAAACGTTCTGTTTTCATGTTCTTTCAAATCACAGTTTAAAATTGCGTCCCAAATTTTCAAGGCCAGCGCCGCCACTACGCTTTGCTTACGGATGGTACTCGCAGAATCACTGGCCAGATTTGCCGCTAGTATTCGGTTCATACCCGGATCCGGCAAATACTACATCCAAATACTCGGATTCGGTACTCCGTGGAAATTGTCTACTCGGTTATGCCCTAATATGAACTTGACCCAAAACAGAACAAATATAACAAAAATCATTATGCCTTTGTATCACAAGTTTAAATACATTAAAGTTTGATTAAACGATGGCAACTATTTCATAAAGTATTTTTAAAAATTAAAGAGAAAGAAACTCCATAGAAATTTATACAGCGCTTAAAGCCGAGCCTCCCACCGTAAAAGTAGCTCAAATGTAGACGGGATTGATGAAAATGTATAATGCGCAAGTAGAAACTGGATTGATGAAAGAAATTATGCTGAAATTGAAGCTGGATCGGTGAAAATATCATGCTTGATTGATGCGAGAATTGTCGTTATGATGGACGTGGAATCGATGTAAACAAGGCCGTGTATGCGAGCAAAAACCTGATTGATGAAAAGAAATATACCTAAATGGACGCTGGATTGATGCAAAGAAATATACCTAAATGGAAGCTGGATCGACGAAGAGAAATACGCATGAATAGAAGCTGGACCGGTGAAAATAGTATGCATAATTAGAAGTGTGACTGATGACAAAATGGCGTCGCGATGAAATCTAGTGGAATTTCTTATCAACATTTTGTTTAATTATGTACTCCAAAACACACTTTTAAAATTCCTTTTAAAGATCTAGCTTACATTTAAAGAATAATTATTATCATCAATCCAGTTTCTACTTACAAAATACATGATATAGTGAAGGAAATAATTTAATACGCTAAAATCCAGGATAAGAACTGAGCAATAATTAAATACGCTAAACTACAGGTTTATCATTTTATCTTATTTTCATCAATCCTGCTTCCATTTAGGTACATATTTTCATTAATTGAGATTTTGCGTACACGGCCTTAATTCTTTACATAGATTCCACTTCCATCGTAACAACATTCTCGCATCAATCCAGCTTTTACTAATGCATGATATTTTCTTCGATCCAACTTCCATTAAAGCATAATTTCTTTCATCAATTCAGTTTCCACTAACACCGGCTTCTTTTCATCGATCCCGGCTCCATGTAAGGTAAAATCGGACATTGTATTCACATCAAGAAAGAAAATACGCTACAATACGATCGAGTTGACGAAACGGTCAATATTAAAATATGCTAAAATACGTGTTTGTCGGGTGAAATCAAATACGCAAAGACGATAGATTACCTCAAGAAATATAAAACGTATTACCGAGGAAGGTTTCTCGTAGGGCTTATGCTGACGAAGAAAAGTCAATAGCTTTGATGCAAGACTTCACATAGGAAGAATGGCTGACAAGCGAGGTCCATGTACTTTAAATTCAGAACATTCGTGATAGTGATAAAAAAATAGGCCTACTCACAGATCCAGCCGATAGTAAGTAAGGTAAGCTTAAACATGAGAATATTTCTATGAAAATAAGTAGGCCTAGACATAGCTCACGAAACTAGTGACGCTCATCAAAAAAGAAAGATACGCATTGAATGAAAATTTAAAAATAAGAAAGTGATGTAATATGGGCCTGGCAAATTTCTGTCGACGGCAACAACCTCTGTTGTCAAGAGCTGTCGTTAAACTCTGGATCCTATAGCAGACCTCCTTAGACCTTGGATCCAGATAAGTTAGATTGAAAACCGATCTATTTAAAAACATATTGTTTTGTGCACATCTATGAAAATGGTGCTTGTTTGTTATTCGACCCCCGATTTTCTGCATTCTTCTGTATTATCACAATTATGATCCTTTTCATCAATTCAGCTCCAGCTACCATTCAAACATAATTAGATCTTTTCATAAGTCCAGGTTCCATCTTAACATTATTCTTTTAGTCAAGGTGTCGGATGGCCTCGATGACTCAGCTGACCCCTACTGGACGATACAACATACGACCAGGGTTGACGGGGGGGGGGGGGGCGCAAATGTTCGTTCCCGTTCCACCTTCCGCCTTTGCCCCTCTCTAATCTAAGTGCATCTTTTCCTGGCCTCTGACTATCCGCTCTTCATTCACATTCGGTGTGACTTCACAAAATTAAATAATTTATTAATTAATAGATGAATAAAACGAGAACAATATCTCAAAAATCTAGAGAGAAAAATTGCATTGCATTTCAAACCTGCACCCGTTAACGACAGTTAACGACAGTAACCACCTAATTTAGCTAGATTAACAACAACCCAAACTTCAAAAATAAGAATACAATAATCATGATTAGCCTATTGTTGTTAAATTGTAGTGAACAATTGCCGTTATTTAAGTGGAACTTGCTTAATTGAGTACATTTTATAAAAATTACGAATTTTGATGTTTGACGTGATGACGTGATGTCACAATTCTTAGACAACCTCCCCTCGTCACAAATATGTGACCCTCTCCCTTGGGCGTGTGACGTCTTTTATGGACGGCCCCAAGGGGCGCCAATTCAGTAATTTGTCCCCGGGCGCAAAACACCCTAGCTATGCCTTTGAGAGTGCACATTTAAAAAAACCAATAAGTGCATGTAATTTGCATATTGATATTTGAACTGCAACACTGCTTCGTAGGCCTAAAGACGTATTTTAGGCCTCACTTTTTCCAAACCTGAGAGCCTCGGCTACAAAGCAGCGTCGCGAAACTTTTGTAGGTGTGTCGCTTTGTGTGCAAATATTTTATGGGCCTTGTTGAGCAGATTCTACGCATAAAAATACCGGAGTTGTATGGTCTCGAGACAGTGTCTCGGTCTCGAGACGTCTCGAGACAGTTTTTTAGTGTCTTGGTCTCGGAAGCCTGCTGTCTCGGTCTTGGTCTCGAGGTAGTGTCTCGAATTTTTAGAAACTGTCTTGAAGTGAAAGTTTTGTTCTGTCTTGAACAAGCGGTCTCGATAAGTTTCGCGTTAACTGTCTTACAGTTTTGCGCTAGAAACTTAAACCGGAATCTACGAGAAACGGTAATTCTGGTAAACGCGCGAATCACATGATACTGAAATCAATTCAATTATCTTAAAGTGGAAAAATGTCTGAGAGAAAACCCGAAATTGTGAAGTTTGCGTTTACGAAATTTGAAGTTAGGCCTATTGACAAACAGTATCTATTGGCTATTAGTTTGTCATTGATGTAAAACCACCATAGCAGAAACGATCGGAATAACTTCGAGTTTCTCAGGGTGAGTAAGAATATGCGCAAATTTATAATTTCGTTTGGTATTTGGTATCGAATTTGCTTGTTTAAAATCGTCTAGAAAATTTCAGACGTGCTTTCTTTATACTATTCAGAATATAAGCCGAAAAAGAAATATCGAAAAAGATAAAACTCGGCAATATAAAAACTGTTCTTGGGAATTGGTACGATATACATTATAATTAAGTTTCAAATTGAAATTACAAATGAACCTTATTCATTAATATTTTACAGCTTTTTGTACAGGATCACTTGTCTTTTACTGTCTCGAACTGTCTTGAACCTAGTGTCTCGGTCTCGGTCTCGGCACCTCACTGTCTCGGTCTCGGTCTTGGCATCTCACTGTTTCGGTCTCGTCTTGGTCTTGAAGTTTAAAGTCTTGCATACAACTCTGAAAAATACAAATCCGAAGGTATTTAAAGGTATTTATTGACAACTGCTTATGACTCCCGACTTAACGATTTAGTCTGATACTTAACCCTTTAAGCGTGTAATAATTTTTTTAAATTCTTTATACAAGTGCATAATTATTTTTCGGTCTATTGATTATAGGTAGACTGATATTTGCAAGTGTATAGAATAATGCAATAGCCCATCACTGCTCTGAGAAACCTAACAATAATCATACTTAGTTTTAAAATAAGCATTATTGCTGAACTTTATTATTATTTTACGACAATAAATGACGTAAAATAGTCAACTTGCGACCCATCTCTTGACCACGCAAGCGGCAAACGGATTTCGGCAATCTTACTTATCTGTAATAATTATTTTTCTGAAACAGTAACGTGATCAGAATTAAGTTTAATTTGCTATCATGAGCACTGTCTAAATCAGACAAACTATTGTCACTTTCAACAAAAAAGCGATTTATTTCGTCGCAACATAAGTTACATTTGCGACCCAACGACCACGTAGGCTACTCAACTATCGCGCAACGGCCAGCGATGTTTGGTATGATGTAAGTCTCAATTGTAATTATTATTAGTGGGCCCAACCAGCAAATGACATAATGTATAATATGAATTTAATTTATTGTCATTATTATCACTGTCTAAATCGAATGAACTATTGTCAATTTCAACCTGTCATTAGCAACATGGACCACTGTTACGACCACGTAGGCTTACGCAACGATCGCGCAGCCACCAGCTCTTTTGGTACGGAATAGGTTTCAAATGTGTAATTTTCGATAGCTCTGGGTCAACCCAGTAAACGACGTAATCTACACTATGTAAAACCGTTACTACGATCGCAAAAACTATAATCTTTTGATAATTTCGACTAGGACGAATTTATACTGGATACGCAGTGAGTAAATAGATGCATATCGTTTGGACGAGATAACTCGCGGATTACACTGTACAACGATTTACGTTGGACAATATATCTCGGGGATCACACTAAAGGGGTTAAGTAAAGTAGGTTACTGACCTTCGCAGTAGCTATCCCTCCTTGTCATAGTTCATCTGTGGTAGCCTAGTTAGAAGTTTGGAGTATGAAATTAATTCTTGCTCTTTAAATGTCCTGTGTAGCACCTAGGTCACGTAGCCAACACTAGTGTAGAAGGTCAACTGGGGAAGTTCGCTGCTTGAAGTAAATAATATCATGCACTCGCGTTTGGCCCTGCAGACTTAAGGTCCCCCAATAATAGAGTTCAGTATTAAGTACGCGCGTCGGAGCCACAAGAACCTAATTACGACACATCTATGATACGGATCGTTCGTGAATAGGCTCGTTCCCTTGCAATCAGTTTTTAATCAGTGCTTTAGAAAATTCAGGATTTCGGTTACGACTGTTTTAAAGAACACTTCCACTCCCGAATGACTTCCAGAGATTGTAATCGTAATCAAAATAATTTTCTCGGACAATTTCGAGAACCTCTTAAAACTCTGAGGGCTTATCAAAAAGCTTAGCAGCTCATGGGGCTGCGCTTAGTCTAACCAAAACTGACAGACAGACATGGTAAAAACTGGTTGTAGAAGAAGATCAAAAAAATTCAGACAGGAATTTGTAGTGTAATAAATAACGCAGCCAAAAAACAAATAATTTCGTTAATTTTCACAAAGACCTGCACACACACACAACAGATCTCCTTATAATCGTACACATTTTGCTAGATACAGATTAATTATGTCGGTTCAAAGGTGATTGCTCTACAAAACTAGTTCTTTGGCGACTCTATAATTATGAACAGTACGCTAAGTTGAAAAACTCAACTTTCCACCTAAATAATTATGTTTGCCTGCTCGTTCCTTCTTTGGGAACGAAAGTGCTGCCTCACGCCGAGAACAGATGTCTCTAAACAAGTAACAATGCTTTTTGAGGGTATTTTGGCGTTCAAAACCACTTCCTGTAGTCATATTCTGCCCAGTCATCTGCCGCCTTCGATATAATATGCCACGCGTTACCAATGACGAAGCCGACTGGTCACGTGACACGAGTATGAAAATGACGCGTTATGATGTCATCCGCATTATGTTGTCATCCGAACACGTGATCCTCGTACCATTGGTAGTCGTTGTAACTCCGCCTCAATCTGGCGAGTACGGAGCACGCGAAAGAGAAGTGTGAGATCTAGATCAGAACCAAACACTTTTGTTATTCAGTGTCAGCATATCGCTGGCCAAGCAAATTTGCACAATTTAGCCTAATTGAATTTTTGCCGTTCAGTGCAATGTCTTTACCAGTCATTTGAACACATTGTTGTTGCTATCATTATTGCTGTTATTATTACTATTGCCAATACTGTTATTCCTATTATTGCTGTTATTATTATTATTATTATTATTATTATTATTATTATTATTACACGCGTGACTGCGAGGTACTAGAACGGAAGGGGAGTGGCAACTCCATTCAAGGAGTTGGAGTTATGCACTCCGCAACAATATTATTTCGTGTTTTGCGACACCACTTAAAGAGCTAAATCAAACAATATAGTATATTACAGTATTACATATATATATTACATATTACAACATTACATGTATATTATATTGCATATGTTGCCGTCAATATATAATCCCCCAGAGCATCCAATGGCGAATTTTATAGCGTCCGATTTACGGGCGTCTAAAGCGCCATCTCCCGAGCAATGGGACTCTGTTCAGAATGCGGAAACCGAAATCTCGTTGCCTCAGTAGAGTCGGGTTATGGTTAAGGTTATGAGCGGAGTCGCCGCATATACTCAAATGTTCCATAGATTCTTAAAAACAATAATTCTAATAATATTTTTTTCGTCGTGCGAACCATTTTGTCATCAATTATTTTTTGGCGAACCATTTGACTCGACACGAATAAGATCATACAGTAGTTAAAGCGAACACGATTTAATATAGGACGTTTGGACTGACGTTTAAACACAGCATAAAGCTCGTATCGTAAGTATACCATCTTTCTTATTCTCGTTATTGTTTCATGTCGTGATTTTCGCCCATTTACCAACAACCTACCATGAATTGCTTTAGCCATTCCTACCTTATACTTCAGAAGATTCATCGTTCTAACGTCGTTCTAACATTTCGTCTGCTGGAGACACTGGCATTAAATTTTATTGCCGCAAGATGTCACTGAACCGGTCAACATGTAGTGTACACAAACAAGTCCCTCACTGACATTTCCTCTGCACACTAGGCTTTTTAGCCCCGCCACCGAGATTCCACTAACCGATCGGATCTACAGAGTGGGCCATTAAAAAGTAAGCCCCTCAGGTTTTTTGCTAATATTTCAGCCAAAAGTAGAGATTAGTAAATTAAATTTTACAGGCGCTAAGCAAATTCATATTTACGTATAACCGCCAAATGTGACTAAGATATTTCACTCAAAACAAAAGTTATATCACTTTTAATGAGTCCAATAACAGATTTTTCATAGTCGAAGAACCTTTTACGCAGCAAAAGTTAAAAAACGATTTTATGAGGTCATTTCTCTAGTAATTGTTATATAACAGACATCATATTGTTTCACAAAATGTGTGTACCTCTAGTAGCAACCCATATTCTGATTCTATTTGGCAAGTTTTGATGACCTGGTTGGGGGCCATCGCATGGGTCAGGTCATTGCAAATGAACACGACGAAAAACGGTGAGGTTTAGATCTGCTTTGGCAAATCTTTTAACAGACGTAGGCTACTGTTGATGTTCAACTCTGCTGAAATTCGCCGAATACTGAGAGGATTTCTGATTTTGCAATTCTGTGAGCAAATAAGTTCGTCAACATACTTGATATTTGTTCGGGTGCCGATAGATTTCTGCCTTCCACGTTCGACCGCCCACCCCTATCTACAATGCGTCCGCATATTTTTTTAAGTCCTCAGCTGCAGTGATTTGAGAGTGAGCTTTGATTACAGCTTTGGCTCCAAGATCATGCTCATGATTCAGGAAGTGTCTGTATACGCATTTTATCTGTCACGGACACTTTGCCCTTGTTTATTTTGTTACAAATGCTATCATAAAATGATTAATTCCAAAACATTTTTATTCACTAATTTCATCGAATGCTTGCTAAATGACATCAGAGTGACTTCCATACGCGATAATTTCTAGTTCCTTTTCTCAATAATAATAATAATAATTATGAAGTGTGTTTTATTATAGCTACTTCAAGTGCGGCTTAATAAATTCGCTTCTTATAATAACCTTAATATAATATAACATTTTGCGGCGTTAAATGTTTTTTGACCATCAAAAATCAGTGGTTGCACTCATTAAAAGTTATCTAACTTTTGTTCTGTTTGAAATATGCTAGTCAATTTTGGCGGTTATATGCATATATGAATTGGCTTTGAGCCCGTAAAATTTAATTTAATAATTCCTACTTGTGGCGTATAGATTAGCAAAAATCCGAAGAAGGGTTTCCTTTTTGGCCCACCCTGTACGTTCCACCATCGCTGTCTTATCTTACATGTATGGTCAATCAACGTTCAACAATAATAGTAGGCTCATAGCCCGAAGGTGAATGCTGTCTTTCTGACCTCATCTCTCCACACCTCTCGGTTAATTGCAGCCTGGCTCAACTCTTGACGACTTGCTTCGCCACATTCTTCAATGTCATCTGTCCATTCCCTATTTATTCCTCTTTTATTTGTTCCTTTCATCATTTCAAAAATCAGCGTTCTAAGTTTTCCATCCTCTTTAATTCTGCATACATGTCCAAATAAACTTAGCCCTCTCTGGATGACATTTTGCATGAGATTTTCTACCATGCCGATTCTTCTGTACAGCGTTGCATTACTGACCTTCTGAGTCCATCCTATTTGGAGTGGAGTATCAAGCCGTGACAATTTTTTTCAAAATTAATGTGAGCACCCTTTTTTGTGATGAGGACAATGTCAACTACAGTAATATTGTATTGCATTGTAATGTGTTGTATCAATTTGTAGACCTATTGTATTGAATTTCTTTGTTTTGTATTAAATTGTATTGTATTGTGTTCTATTATATTGTATCGTAACGCATTTAATTGTAATGTATTGTGTACCTAACTAGGACCAATCCATGCTGGTTCATCCCACGTTAGCTCAACTGTTTACCGCTCTGCAGATATCATAGGGCCTAACCTAGGCCAGAGCTTGAAAATGTAGTTGTAATTTGTAGCTTCTATAGCACCATTGTATAATGCGCAACTCAGCAAGCGAAGCGATTGCATACCAACACCAGACAGTAATCAGATCAATATTCAGAAGACCAGCCGCTGGCTTTGCGAGGATTTATATAGCGCCTCTTCATGGGGACAGTGGAGCGCAAGCAATTGTCACCCTCCGGTTCTAAATATATCCAATGTTATCGGCTAGTAATGGAAAGTCGAGAGGCGCTGCTCTCTTTGGTCTTCGGCCGGTAATAGACGGTTCCCAAGATCATGAACAGAGGAATAGTGCCTCAGTCGGTTCTTCCTAGATGGCGCCCTCTACCAATTGATACGGTTTGTTTATAGAGAAAGCGAGCGCAAACAACTTCTGTAGCCTCGTTCTGAATAAGACCTTCGTCTCTGATATGAAGACGTCGTTAAACAAACCAAATATGGCGATGCTACTTGAAGTGACCTTTGACGACGTGCGCCTTGCTACAACGGCGCTACATAAATGATTATAATAAATTAAATTAAATTAGGTGAATTAGATAAATTATTAAAATAAGGTTTGATGAAATTGGAGAAATGTTCATGCAGTCTACAGCAAAAGGGTCTCTTGATTGCTCTTCGCCTATCGTGCATCAGTCCAGCTGAATCACTGATGAATTACAATCTATTAAACGTCTTTTGAATAATCAAAAAAGGTATCTACGTGTCATTATTATTATTATTATTATTATTACTATTATCATTATTATTATTGTTATTATTATTATTATTTTGCCCTGAGGTACTTCATTCCCCAAGGACTTAGAGATTACTATTATTATGCTAAAACCGTTGTCCGAATGGTCATCCCTCGTCTTCTGGGGGTGAGGGAAAGGTGCCCTGGAAGTCAACAAGATATTAGCGTTGAATACAGATAGATAAACACTGGAAAAGAAAAGAAGCCTCGCGCTTATCACCACTAATGGCAAAGATGCGAACCCCAATTGCGTTAATAAAATCAATAGCGGAAGGGTTCAGTGGGCCCATGGTCTCAATGGCTATTATTATTATTATTATTATTATTATTATTATTATTATTATTATTATTATTATTATTATTATTGCTATTGTTATAGTTATTACTATTATTGTCATTAAAACTATCATTATCATTATCATTATTAATATTA
Organism: Bimastos eiseni; assembly: GCA_959347315.1. Classification (NCBI taxonomy): domain Eukaryota; kingdom Metazoa; phylum Annelida; class Clitellata; order Crassiclitellata; family Lumbricidae; genus Bimastos; species Bimastos eiseni. The sequence goes on from OY365808.1 coordinate 2,120,834, forward strand.
TTTCTATTATTATTATTAATACGGATATAGATTATAATATTTTCAATCAAAGCTGTCATCGCTTGATGTTTTTAATTAAGCGCCGAGATTAAGGCACCATAGAATTCTGTCGATTATGTTAGATTTGATAAAATTAGAACGAATATCGACGTCATTATTTGAAACGGATCATTGGTTGTCATTATTTCAAATGGATCATTGGTTGGCACTGACTTGTAGGATGGCTAGAAACGTGAATATGGTGACGATGGAAGCAGCGTTTGAACGAAGCCACAGAACGGCGCTTTCACTGCAGCCCTAAAAACACACACAGATCAACAGAGTGACTTTAACAGGAACACACAGAGATCAACAGAGTGACACCGAAGTAAAGGTTAAAGATAAAGGATAAAATATTGCACGGCTATTTAGACGCGTCTAGCTATACTTCACATGATGTATAACCATAATAAATGGTGGTTAGGCAGACATTAGTTAGATACATACATAGATAAATAGATTGATGCATGAATGGATGGGCGGACGGATAGATAGATATCTAGATGTCAAGATATCTAGATATCTTGAAAGCTACATATCTAGATAGCTAGATATCCAGATAGCTAGATCTATAAATAGAGAGATGGATGGATGTTTGGATGGATGGATGGACCGATATTTGGACAGACAGAGAGACAGACAGATAGCCAGACAGACGGACAAATAGGACGAAAGACAGATTGACACAGACAGTCAGACAGACAGACAGACAGGACAAAATACAGAGCGGAAAGAGAGTCATAGAGACAGAGACAGAGACAAACACTGCAACCCTGCATTAGACAGAAGAACACACACAGATCAACAGAGTGATATACACAGCTATTGAGAGACATAGACAGAGATACTAATTGCTATTATTACCTTGGTGTTAAGCGTTTTACTGGGTATACTGATGGGGAAAAGGATGGCATCTATCTGGCATTGGTTTTCATCCTGAACGTCCATCCTCAGTGGATCATCGTTCCAGAGCCTACAGCAGGAGGCAGGCACAAACACTCCCTCCGTCTCCCTGGTCAGGTTAAACCAGGCGCTGCTGCGGTAGTCCAACGGACCCAGGGCACCGCAGCATTGCAGCTACAACAGACAATGGCCCGGTGTAGGCTACATGGCTGGTATCTTCAGATTTATGTAGCGCCTCTCTCAGAATAACCAGGGAGCACGGAGACCCTGAGGAAAACCATGTTTTGGGGAAATAATTATTATGTGGGTTTGTGATTTACAGCAATATTATAAAACAAATTAAAAGTGTATAAACTCATCCGCATGAGTTCTGTACACAATCTTTCATATGGGCAAAGGCTTAATTGTTCACAAACCATATGCAGTATTTCAAATCGTGTGCCAAGAAGTTTTATTAGTATCAGACGGTAAATTTGTATTTTATCATAATTTATTTAACAAAATTCTGATAAGATAAAATAGCGTATTTAATTATTATTTAGATTACTGCAAACAATGTTCTAAAGAAAAACGCCGAACTAAAAAAAACAGCTTAATTCTTTTCATCAATATAGGCCCTTTTCCCATTTAAGCATAATTCTTTAAAAAAAAGAGCAGAACTTACAGCGAATAATGCTGCAAGCAATAATTTTTTATCATTTTTAACACAGCTGTATTTGACACAGACAGAAATCGGTGAGCAATCAGTTCATCTCGTTGCCACATATCCTGAAGACAATTGTCGACAGCATTGTCTCTGATGTGCACCAGGTTTATGCATACTTTAGAATTTCAAATGGAATTAAATGGAGATTAGGAAGTAGAGACATCAAGATACATATGACAATATTATCAAAGACGGAATCAAAAGCGCCACTCCAAACGTTGAAGTGTCTCTGAGCCTAATGGTAACAATTCGCACTGGCGAGCGATCGTTCTCTCAGCAAAAACGCATAAAACGAAACTCGCTCCACAATGCACCGGAATAAACGTAGGTCATTGAGCTTGCTTTGCATCGAATGCGCACGACTAATTTACGCTAAATTCCTTTTGATGACATCGCAGATTATGCGATGCAGAAGCACACGAAAAAATTGATATAAAACCTGTGACTTTTAGTATGTAGCATAGACAAACTGGAATGAAACGAGTGAAGGGCCTATAAATCACAATTAATATATTCGATTCGTTAGAGACTAATAGTAGTAGGCCTACATCAAACACGGATCACTAACCGGATTAACCCGGCGTATGCGCAAACCTTAGTGCATCCGGTAATCGTAGGTTAAGGGGCCGTTCACATATTATATAACGCATAAAATTCCTATTTTTGACCCACCCCCTACCCCAATAACGTTATATAACAGCAGCTGTGACCCCCCCCCCCCCAACCCCTATATTTATATAACAGATATGCTACCCACCCCTACCCCACTCCAGCCCCTAAGCACATTAAAAGACAATGAATCGACATAATTGTTTTGCACAATTTGACACTTTTATAACAATACGATATTACTTAGCACTTTAATAGTAGTGATTAAACTGATAACTGCCTATATCCATTTCAAGAACTGGAGTTAAAAAAAATCATCATACGCCCAATTGGCTAAGTAACAAAAGCTACCTTACAATTGTGTACTCTCTCGTGCCAATGATGATTAGACCGCATGTATGAAGCTGATCTGCATCTTAATAATCGCACTTTTAATAGCACTATATTCACTTGTATAAATTACGGTAACTAATTGGGTAGTCGACGATTGTCACCATGTATCTACATATAAGTCTACTATAATACAGCATGATAATACATGGTAGTATTTAAAAACACCATTTTAGTTTCCCTCCTGTTTTGCACTAGAAATGAGTATTATAGTATCACACAGAATGGATTGGTTTAATATTGAACTATCAGGTATTTATCGATAGGTTCGCGGTACAACTCTATCTATTTAATAGTGTATGATGTATACAGAGTGCGTACTACAACTGCAATTGGGTATTTAAGCAAACATAAACTATATACACATACTATAGACAATGAAATCAAACATCAGGATTATACCTACCAAAATAATTATTTCAAGTGAATTAATTTTAATTTAAACCACAACCAAAACAAAACACACAGAATTGAATTTTAGAGCGTTTAGAGCTATGCACATGAACTTGTTAAAATTGTAAACAGCAAATTGTTAAAAGTGAATTTATAAAATATTAACTTAGAACGTCAAATCAATTCACCAGGTGGCAGCTAATGGTGCTAGTTTTGATTCACAACGTATTGTGAACTTCGATTAAACAATGAAGGTCCGTAGTTCATGGAATTTCCAATTGGCAGGCAAACAAGCAAAATAACATAAGCTGAAACAAGTTTGTTATATAACAAAACCTTCAACCTACCCTCCCCCACCCTATACAATATAACGTTAACAAAACCGGAACCCACCCACCTACCCCTTGAGTGTTATATAATATGTGAATGGCCTCTAATCGTAACCTCAACATTTCTACATCACCCACAAAAGCAAAGTTGTGTTTTTACGCAAAATTTCAATAAACCTTATTGCATCCGGTCGCGTCTGTCGTAGGCCCCTTTGTAAATAAAGTGAAATATTCTACCCTTGACTTTCACAGGTAAACAGCTAGTTATACTTGTATCTAACAGCATGCATTGTGTCTGTTTTATCTTCCAAGTGGGGCCTCATAGGGGCCGTTCACATAACGCTCAAGGGGTAGGTGGGTGGGCTCCGGTTTTGTTAGCGTTATATTGTGTAGGGTGCGGGGGGTAGGTTGAAGGTTTTGTTATATAACAAACTTGTTTCAGCTTAGGCTATTTTGCCTGTTTGCTTGCCAATTGGAAATTCCATGTACTACGGATGTTCATTGTTTAATCGAAGTTCATAATACGTTGTGAATCAAAACTAGCACCATTAGCTGCCACTTTTAACAATTTCCTATTGGCAATTTTAACAATTTCGCTTGCATAGCTTTCAACGCTCTAAAATTCAATTCTGTGTGCTTTGTTTTGATTTTGGTTTAAATTCAAATTAATTCACTTGAAACAATTATTTTGGTAGGTCTTACCATAATGTTTGATTTCGTTTTCTATAGTATGTGTACATAGTTTGTGGTTGCTTAAATACCCAATTGTAGTTGTAGTATACACTCTGTATACATCATACGCTATTAAATAGGTAGAGTAATGTTGTACCGCAAATCTATCGATAAATACCTGACAGTGCAATATTAAACCAATCCATTCTGTGTAATATTGTAATGCTCATTTCTAGTGGGAAAAAGGAGGGAAACTAAAATAGTGCTTTTAAATAGGATGCATACGTCACTACCATGTATTATCATGCTGTTTTAGTAGGCCTACATGTAGATAAATGGTGACAATCGTCGATTACCCAATTAGTTACCGTAATTAATACAAGTGAATATAGTGCCATTAAAAGTCCGAATATTAAGATGCAGAGAAGCATGTATCCATACATCCGGTCTAATCATCATTGGCACCAGAGAGTACGCAATTTTAAAATAGCTTTTGTCACATAGCTAATTGGGTGTATGATGATTTTTTGCTACAGTTCTTGAATTGGATGAAGGCAATTATCACTACTATTAAAGTACTAACTAACATTGTATTGTTATAAAAGTTTCAAATTGTGCAATACAATCATGTCGATTGTCTGTCTTTGAACGTGCTTACAGACTGGGGTGGGGTAGAGGGTAGGTAGCATATCTGTTACATAATATAGGGGTGGGAATCACGGCTGCTGTTATATAACGTTAATAGGGGTAGGGGTGGGTCAAAAATTGGGATTTTATGCGTTATATAATATGTGAACGGCCCCATAAGTGAAATTGCTTCGGGCCTCACTCTGTTGAAATCCGGCTCTGACGGCACAGTTAAGCGCCGCGACACTCAGATTGGAAAAAATGGTATAATAGGTCAATGCGGAGCAATGTAGCTGATTTTTATATTTTCCCCGATTTAAAAATCAAAATTAATTAGTACATTTTTAAATATGTAGGGCCACCCTCACTATGTTTTACAAGTGAGCGGTTTTTCAACACAACTTATCTGGGCCCCATTGATTAGATAGGTTTAATAATTATTAGTGATGGACTGATCCTAGCCGGAAGGAGAAGAAGAAGAAGAAGAAGAAAAATTATTTTTATGAATTTTCATTCACTGCGAAACTCAACAAAATATATACACGACTTGAAATCGGAAAACTGACTGACAATCGAGGCCGTATTTGTTATTGTGTAACAAAATACTTACAGATCTAGCCGATACTTAGGTACGTAGGCACACATACATGTACATAAGAATGTTTCTATGGAAATAAGTAGAAATAACTCACGGAAACTAGTAACGCAGACTTGAAAAATAATAGATTGCGTCGTTCAAACTCATGAAAATGGCATACTTAATGAGACAATGTATCGTTTTAGCGAATTTGATTATTCACACACTGTAGCATAATAGTTTGAACCTCAATCCAACTTCTAATAATCTGTTATTCTCACTTTTAAGAATGTGAGAACCCACACTGGAGATAAACCACACAAATGCGATCTATGTCAAAAAACATTTGCAGAGGTTAGCCAGCTGAAAAGGCACACAAGAATTCATACAGGAGAAAATCCATACAAATGCAATCAATGTCACAAAGCATTTGCAGAGTTTTGTCATATGAAAATGCATACAAGAACCCACACCGGAGAAAACCCATACAAATGCAATCGATGTCCCAAAGCATTTACACAGACCGGTACTCTTTCCATTCATGTAAAAGCTCATACTGGAGCAACACCATACAAATGCGAACTATGTGACAAAGCATTTGCTGAGATTGGTCATCTGAAATTGCATACAAGAGCGCACGAAGGAGAAAAACCATACCTGAAACGATAAATGTCACAAATCATTTGCGCAGAATGGAACTCGTTCATATCATGTGAGAACCCACACTGGAGATAAGCCATACAATAGATGTCCTAAAGCATTTGCGGAGAAATTTCGCCTGAGAACACATGCAACAACCGACACTTGAGAAAAGAATACAATGGCAACAAATGCCACAGAAACGTTTTAGGTCAGAGCAATGTGGAATGGCATGAAAGAATGTTGACTGCAGAGGAGCAATACAAGTGCAGTTTATGTAAGAAAACATTCACATCGAGTGGAGCTCTCGAAGTGCATTCAAAAAAGCATGCTGTGGAAAGGCAATCTATAAGAATATTATGCGGCAGTCTGTTTTCACACAGTGCTTTTTTCAGAAACCATATATTGGATCCAATGCTGCTGAGAGTACATCTAGTCAAAGAATAGTCGAAGAAAAATCCTCGGTAAGTGCTTTCCATGAAAAATTCCATTTGGACTATGAGAGCTGCGTTGATGGAAACCTGTTATCAGCTACTCTAGTAAGCCCTGGAGATCTCTGTGTTCAGAAGCGGAATACAAGTGATGCTGAAGTACGGTGTTCTGGAATACACCAAAGATCTAGAGGTCATGTTGATGATGTAACTGTTAGACCATATGGATGCGGGATGTGCGATCAAATGTTTGAAATTAAAAAGGAATTTATGGAACATTGTTATTCCTCACAACTATGATGCTCCAGAGAAAATTCATTTCTAGAATTATTTTAAATCCAGCTGTTCAGTTACTCTTCTACAACAGTGACCACAGATTAGTTCACAATTATAGTTGGTGTTTCATATGCGTAGTAATATCAGCATTTGTAGATGCTCTTCTGTTTATATTGTATAAAATAATTAATCAATGATAAACATATAACTAATGAGGTTAACATGTTGTTACATGTTTTCTGACACTAAGTGTGCAATTGGCATTTTTTTGTCTGCCGTTGATTTGTCTGGACTTTTGAATATGCATTGTGAATTTCTGAGAGATCAGATGACAAGAACAACACGCGGTTTTATTCTAATACTGAAATTAACCATAACCAAGTGCTTTTACTGTCTCCAAATTTCAAACACGAGTACACATGTTGCCAATTAGCTGGGCGTCAATAGGGACTAACAGAAACCCTTCAAGGACAAAAACTCCTGTAATCAGTTGCAGTAGTTGTAGTTACAACCGGTTAGGTATAAAGATACATTAGCATTTAGTACGAAACTTAACTAGTTAGCTATTATATCCAATCATAATGAAACCCACACTATAATAGTTCTTCAGTTTAGAGGAAGAGTGTAGGGCCTACAGTTGACCTTTCTGGGCAATCATGCCTAATTTCTAGTTTATCAAAAGCATTTTAATTAGCTATTCATCATTTCATATTGTTTGATTGATTACTTGATTGGCATTGTCATATTACAGTTCGGCTATCATATTTTCACATGTTTTTCTAAGTAGAAGAGAATGTCAAATGTTGATATGAACCTACCTATAAAAAAATTACTCCTGCAAAGAGGAATAGTTTTCTAACAACAGGGACAGTAATTAGAAATGTGTTATGCCATATGCCCTTGAAGGGCCTGTCTCGCTAATAATGGTAATGCCCTGAGCTGAAAGTTGCATCTACATGTGCCAATTGAGTGTGTGCGTGGGCAGAACGATCCTCCACCGTAAATATGAATTTCTGATCATTTTCTGAGTGACTTCTGAGGACACATTGTGCTATGTAAGTCGGTCAAAGTGGGAATTTTGATCAGAAAAGATAGCCATTATACACATATACCTCAGACTGGTTCAAAGTAAATTTATTATTGCTTACTTTGACAAAAAAAACTGATTACATTCTCTCCTGCTCTCATATGTAACCAACTTAACCGCAGAAGTCCAACTAGTCAATATTGACATTTCACAAGTAAATTTTGTAAAATTTATTGAAGTCTATGTGAACCAACATAATAGCTTTGGATGGAATACATGGACCAAATCGCACAAATAATAGCACAGAATATAGTAATCCTAACACAAATATCTTGTTTGCCACCTACAATCATTCTGCTCACTTTGTGCAACTCTATGATTTATTCGTAGGGGGAGGTGGGGGGGCACGTTGGTTCCGGGTTAAGTTTATGTTTGCGCTATATAATTATAATGCATGGCAGGAAAGACGTCTAACAAGAAGTTTATTGATGAGCATGTCAAGCTGATCTTTTGTTCAATGGCGGCCATGTCCTAGGGTGCTTTATTTTCGCTTGTTACTTAAAAGTAGGTCGTCCTATTTACTGCTTAAAATGTTTCGCTGTTATAAAATATCGTATATCATAATCCACATAAATGCAAAAATTATGGCAGATAGGTTATTTTATTAAGCATTCATTGCGCTTTATTACTGGTATACCTTGTTTACCCAAATCACGTTGTGCAAACAGTGACCACGAGATTTTGTACCGTGGACCTGCTGGGGCAAGTTGGCGGGGGCAAGTTGGCGTCTGCAACCAACTTGCCCCAAAGGTCAACCAACTGGCACCACTGTAGGCCTAAAGGTAATTTTCGATGTGTCTAGCAATTGTTACATTAAACTGATGTCATCGTATTAGTAAACTCGAAACTAGTATAGCGACTACAAAAGCGATGTCGCTGTAACCAGCTCATTCACAAGCGCTTAATCAAAACAAAATCGACAGGCAGAGGTCAAGATCCAGAGAGCCAGACAGGCTGCAGGCAGACAGTCGGACGGTGTTTGGAGCCAATAAATGACAATGCGATTTTTTTTTGAAATTGCCATTTTAATTGCGTAGTTTTTGTCTTACATCTTTTTAAGGTCAAATGCCTGTAATGGAAACAAATTTGACTAAAGCATAACGCATTCGCTTTCCACTGTTACAAATCAGTTTTATGCGTATGATTTGTATTGCCACCATCTTGCCCCAAGCAGGCAACCAACTTGCCCCAGAGCAGGGGCAAGTTGGCTGACTTTCAGAATATTTTTGAGGTCGTTTTTTGTAAACTTACAAAATAGTGTGATGCCTGAATTTGTGCTCGAGTGTACCCGTTATTAATAGCTGTGTTTTGGGATAAAAATTATTATCGTTGACGATCACGTGCGATAAAACTTATTTTTCAGCCAGCTTGCCCCCACCTCCCCCTAGATTACCTAGTGAAACATAATGTGAACTGCGATTGGCAACTCCATAGAATAAATGTTTGGAAAAAGTCGTTAGATAAATATCTTGGTCCCATGATAAGTCTCACACTCAGCTTGGGATTCAAAAGCTGACACAGATTGGCCAACAGTGTATAGTGTATTCCAGCATCGATATATACAGAATGTCTAGCTATTTTGACAACTTTATAACCTAGCAACGGACATTCGCTCATGCATTAAATGAAGCCCAGCATCATACAGAACTGAGTTTGCTTGTAGAAACTCTCGCAAATTCTCGATCAGATGTGCTAGACTAGATGAAATTAAAAGAATAAAGCAACAGCGTCGCGTATCACAAGTAAAAAGGTTATTAAGACGAGTCACGCTTTTCGAACCAATAATAATTTCTAACCCCATTTAAGGCCTACTTTTAGTTTGTTTTTATTAAGATTTGTTGCCACGAAAAATACTTTGCTCGTAAGGTTGCATTCGTTCCAAGTAATATGCTAATATAATTTTTGTACACGTTTAAGCAACTTATAATAGGAATGGACTGAACGAGTCTAACATCTAGCAACAGTTATTATAGTAGGCCTTAAAAACATCCAAAGTGCGTTTTATTCTGCACCCACTGACATCAATCGATAGATATCGCGTGAACCAACGCGTTCCAACGAATGCAACATGGAACTGCGACCTCTCCATCCAGTTCACCCATCCATCCAGTAACCAAACCACTCAGTCAGCCCTCGATCTAGTCCCCAAGTCACTCATCGTCCATCAGTCCATCTAACCATCAATCCACCCACCCGGTCAGTTTGTAGTGGACAGGCGGAAGCGTGATTGATAGAGGAAGTCGAAGCAGATTTTGGTGGGTGAGTGGAGAATTGGATGGAATAATTGAGACATAGGAAATCAAGAGAAAGACAGAGTGAGAAATAGAGAGACACAGATAGACCAACGAAATACGGAGTCAGAGACTCATACACAGAGAGAGAGAGAGAGAGAGAGAGAGAGAGAGAGAGAGAGAGAGAGAAGGAGAGAGAGAGAGAGACAGATACAGAGACAGAGAGAGGGACTAAGACACAGACACAGACACAGAAAGAGACAGAAAGTGAGATACAGACTCGCAGAGAAACAGACTTTCGCGTGCATTATCTGCCAGTCTATTTCTATCGATTGCTGAATTTCATTGATCTGCATGTATGGAGACATTCTTCTTCTCAGACATAGGTCTAGGTCTACTCAACGCACGCACTCGTTATGGGCACAACAGTATTTTGAAAATAGAATTCTATTTTCAAAATAGAAAATACTATTTTATTTTGTATTTTCAGAATACTTTCGAAAAGTAGTTTGTAAAGGTATTTTCGAAATACTTTTTCAAAATGCTTTTCCAAAATATTTTTCTTAACAAGATTTCAATAAAAATAATAATTCTAAGGACCTTCTAAAGACTTTAGCTTACGCCAACTACAATGTATCAATTTTTAGCCTACTATAAATTTGTGGCAGCCTCAGGCAAAAAATATTACCCAGGCTTCAGTCTAAGGATTCCTTGCCATCCCGGGACCCAAATGTTACAGTCACTGTTAACTAATCACTTTTATAATCGTTATGTTAATGGGGGGAGAGAGATAGACAGAGACAGACAGACAGACAGAGAGAGAGAAAGAGAGAGAGAAGTACAGGTATAGACTCTCTCTCTCTCTCTTTCTCTCTCTCTCTCTCTCTCTCTCTCTCTCTCTCTCTCTCTGTATCTCTAAATTTCTGTATCTGTCTGTCTGTCAGCATATCATCCTTTCGCCTGCTGTTTATGGTGCTATTATATCAATGTACCACTGCGTTAGCTTGATTTGCATCGCCTGTAGGTCTCTTTCTCTTCTTTTTTTGTCTCGCTCCTTCTCTGGCTGTCTGTCTGTCTGTCTTTCTTTGTGTTGTGTTATCTAATTGTGATAATACCACTGTGTTACCTTGACTTGCATTGCATCCCAGATGGATGTGACTTGAAGCGTTGCTGCGTCTGTTGCGTTGCTCGGTTGAGCCGTTCGATTGTATTCAAATGTTATTTGACGTTGCATATTCATCTCCAGGTTTTGACCAATCTGCAACACACATAAGGCCTATCAACAGATAAGGTTCAGGAAGATCAGGTGGCCTGAGGCACGGTTAAGCAAGATATGACGAGGCCCAGAAATTTTAAGTTTGAAAGATCAGGAGATGGTGTTCTCTTTACCAGCAAGGGCCTCCTTGCGAGATCTTCCACTCGCGGCCTTCTGTGTGGCTAAGATATGTTAGGCTAATTGAGCAAAGGTCAGGTAAAGTGAAGTAGAGTAATGTTGCAGTCAGTGGCGGCTATCTAGGGTGGGTCGAGGGGTATAAAGCTCCTCCCACCTTTTACAAAGAGGGACACGTTATACGTTAGTCCTCCAACATTTCCTTCCCCTCTCATTGCGTGTTCCCCCACCTGTCAATCGAGATCGCAGCCCCTGGTTGCGATCAGGTTGGTTCTGGTCAGATAAGGTAGGGTCAAAAAGTTCAGCCTAGATAAGTTTCACTGAGGTCAGAAGAGGTCTAACAGTGTAGGTGAAGGCCGGTAGGGTGAGTTGGGGGCGAGGAAGAGCTAAGTTTGGTTAGATCGCGTGAGACGCAGTAAGTTTAAATAAGACAAAAAAAATGCAGCTATGACTTATTACTGAGTTAATAAATTAATGCCTCGTATGTGGTTACGAAGATCATTAGCGTACTCCTCCTCCTCTATTCATGCATGGGACCAGAGGTGTAACAAGGTTTTGAAAAGTGGGGGGCATAATTTATAAAACAGCGCGAAGTGGAAAAAAAATTGTTTGCCCCCCACTTTTTGAATTTTGCCCCCCCCCCAGAAATGTGAAAAATGGGGGGCGCAAGTTTTTTTAGCAAAGGTAATCTTAAAAAGCCATTGGATAAACATAAGAAAGAACCGATTTGAGGGGCGTATGGGGGCACTGAGCACTAAAACTGGGGGGCTTTGCCCTTCCAGTTTTGAAACTGGGGGGCAGGTGCCCCTTCTGCTCCCCGCTTGTGACAACATCCCTGCATGGAACTGACACTGCTTTATTGCAGTCAGCGGCGGTGTTTGTCAAATTGGTCTGTGTAGTTCAGTTTAATGACACTGCGTGATAGCAATGACCATTCACGTCGCCCTCCTCCTTGATTCAATCTAGTGACTGGCACCGCTGGACTGCGAGAAGTGGAGGAGTTCGGATGTCGCCAATTTAGCTACTTTACCTCCATCAATAGAAGGTGTTTATGACCTTATTGACATCAAAATTAACGAATGATTTCAGGCAAGACAAGTATATACATGTATACAAGGCGGGCCATTGAAAGTTAACTTCTCAGTCTTTTTGCCAATATCTCGGCCAATAGTAAGAATAAATGAATGAAATTTTACAGCTGCAAAGCTAATTCATATTTACATGTAACGGCCAAAATTTGCTTACATATTTCAAACAGAATAAAGTTATGTCACTTTTAATGAGTGCAACCATGGTTTTTGATGGTCAAAATAGTTTCAACGCAGCAAAATTGTAATTGTAACTCATGTAATTGTTAGAAACAAACACCGTATTGCTTCACATAATAAAGATCATGAGCGTCGCCCTTGACCTTTATCTAGGCTTTGAACTTACTACGAAAGTTTAATTTAGCTGCCTAGCGAAATGTGGACTATTCAACCTCTGGGTTACGGGAAACGAATTCACTATCTTCTGCTTCGCTCGCCAAAGTCTTATCCATTGATCAATAAAGTTTTGTCATTTTCTTGCGTTTTTATGCTATAATTATTTTCTTGTTTATATTGAGCCAATTATATATATATATATATATTATATATATATATATATATAATTAGTTAATTTTTATCTACACACTCGTATACTTTAACGTCAAATTTTAATTTAACATTACAAAAATATTTCAAATGGTACAAAATTACAGTGCAAGTAAAATAAAATAAAATTGTGTGCAAGCGTAGGCCCCTAGGCTATGCTTCATTTTAAAATACAGCTCCAAAAGCAGACTGCTTGTTCGTTTTGGTTTTCTTGATTTTGTTGGTCCATGCTTAGGGATTTTGATTTTGTGAAGTTCAAAAGCCATAGCTAATGCTTTAGATTCACGACGCTTATATATCACTGAGAAACGGCCGTTAAGAGTGTCGAAAGATAGAGCTTTCAGCAATTGGCTGACGATCCCAGCGCATCAATTAATGTATATTATGATCTTTGACTTATGTTAATGCGTTATTTAACGACGCTTTTATAACAAAGATGGGAAGCATCAGGTAAAGCACGGCTACCTGTTCAGAAAACCCCAGTAGGTAAGCTGATGGTAGGATTTTTCTAGCACAGTCATTGCTATATTTTTCAGTATGTTATTTACATGACAATGTTCCTAATATTTTCATTGTGTAGAATAGTTCGATGAAACATGGTCTTAAGTTTTTATGTACACTAATATCGTTTTGATGGTGTTTTCGAACTTGGATACAAGCTTCCATTTCGAAACTAACCGCAACTGCTAAACAAGTTTGGGAACGTCTTATGACAGCAATGGTCTTTGACGTCTTACCATGCTATTGGCTGACTGATGGGTCTCGTTTGCTCATGTCTCTACACTAAGGCCGGGTTTATCGAATTCTTTCGTTTTACATCTCACGGCGGTTTCTTTGATCATACCATTTGGCTTTTCTTCTCTTCTTTTACAACACTACTAGACACATTTACATTGAAATGAGTTTCTTTTTATAAATTTAAAACATTCTTTTTAAAGGTGTCGAAGGATACACTGATTTTATTTGGATGCCGAGTACCCCTGCAAAAACACTCATGTGTCATAGAAACAAAGGGACCGGGTACAGTTGTTAAGTAAATTCAAGGAGCGAGTCATTGTCTGAGTCTGAATGACTCATCAACATCTTGACCGAAGAGCAGGATCATTTTCGACTTATGCGATTGACTTCTATAATTATATCTCACTTAGTTTCTACGTTTTAGAGGTGTCAAAAGCTCCAGTTGGCCAACGATATCTATCCATGTTGTGAACAGCCACGCAGGGCGCCCATTATGTTATGCAAATAATTTAATTCAACCAACACCACCGGTATGTTTATCGAACCCGGGTCCTCAGCTTTGCGCACCAATGTGTTATCCATTACTCTGCGGCCCAACGGCTGTCACATAGTTCTGTGCCTCGATAACAGTTGTGTTCATTTACTTTATAGATATCGTCCATTCGTGATGAATTGCTTTACGGGCTTTAAAACAAATTTTATAAAAACGACCTCTGCTTCGTTCGATAAAAGCCCAATTGTCATTTCTATGTTTTTTTTCTAAATGTGGATCTCCCAAATATCCCAACGCAATATAAAAACCTCGTCAGGTAAACGAAAACTCATTGTTAGCTACAACGGTTCTGCTTACAGAAGGTGGTGGTTTCTGCATAGGCTTATCTCTGAATGTCGGACTAACACCGTGAAGGTTGACTGACGTTGGGTAGAGGGTAATGTTCAGGTCGAGTTGATTCGGCTTAGCTTTGTCTTCCTATGCGAACTTGGGAACCGAGTTTTATCTCCTATATACCTTGTTTTTTTTCTTGTTTTTTTTAACTGAAACCCAATTTTTTTATTATAACGCTAATTCCGAAGCTGTTCGTACTCTGTCGATGCCAGTCCCAAGTCTATATAAAGGAGGAGGGCGACGCTAGCGACCTTGGTTATCACACAGTTTTGTGCTTTTTTAAACTGAAACTACTCTACTCGTGTTGTTTAACCTCGAGATACTTTTAAAATCAAACAAATATTACAAATCATCAAAATTGCTGTGCTACCTAAATAAACAAAGACTAAAGATTGTCCCATAAGTCGTAACGATTTGGATCATTGAGGCCAATAAAAAGCGCAGTAATAGTGTGTGCAAGCGTGTGCTACAAGATGCTAAAACCCGAACGTCGGTCCAAATAAACTGATCTTTAAAACAAAGTTTAAAATATTTTATACATCCGTGTCTTATTTATAAATTAAAACAAGTAAAAAGATGTATGATAGACGTATTGTAACGTTTCGGATTCTACTAAAAAGAAGAATAAAGTCAGAAAACGTAGTTAGACCTACAGCAATGGAAGTAAAACACCGGAATCATGGTACCAACAGCCATTTATTAATAAGATTTGGCCTCGCCGGGAAGTATTTCACACACAATGCAATGTAGATTCCGACAGAGAAGGTTTTTACTGCCATGTTAGGACTTCACTATAAGTCTCTCATTTTGGATGTTGCTGAAGGAAGGTGTTGGGGACGGTGATGGGGAGAAGGGGAGGGCGTAGATAAATGAATAACACGCTTGGGAATAGAGCTGATGAACCGAGTTCGATGCCCTCATACCAAGCAATGTAGACTAGAACTCCCTATCGCTAGGCAGCACTGTTGGTCAAATTTGATGTATGGCGTAACGGGCGCCATGCATGGCTGACGAAAGTTAATTTCTACTCCTGTAATAACCTATCATCCTTTGTTCGCGCTTTACTTCTATTAATTCATTCCGAAAAAATTACATAGCGGCCTTTCAAAGTAACAATTCAAAGGCGGTCCCAACTCCAGCCAAAACAAAAAAATAAGTCTTCAAATGACCACAAAAAGTACAACTTGACGATTTAGAGAACAGGCGTGGTCCAGAAACGCCATCCCAGACTTTGGGCCTACCACATAGAATGCGCTATTTTGCAGATAGCATACTTCGTGTGTGTCACTTTGGGATATAAGCGAAGTATTGTCTGTTATTGTCATCATTTTGAGATATGTACACCGAAACAATTCCGGAAGACATACCTACAGTTACGCTAGGTCCATCGAAAGAAGATGTCCACGACGTTAATGACAATGAAATGAACGGTTGAACGTTTTCAGGATACTCCTGTATATTAATACATTCAATTGAATTCGAATGTCAATTAATAAATTTGAGCAATTCATAATTTATAATTGTGCGCAATAAATTAGGGCTAGAACAATAATTTCATACAGTGGACGGTATAATTATTGACATTATATTATCTTTTTTATCGCATAATGTTTGCCGAGAGACTGTATCTGTTTTCTTTATGTTGTTCGTCCATGCTTTGTTTTTTATAGCGCATTCTATGTGATAGGCCTCAAGATACCGATTCTATAGATTTTAGGCGTTCATGAACCTTATAACAATAAGTTAAAGCGTTTTAAAGGTGTCGAAAGAGGGCGCTCAATCCAGTCGGCAGATAATTCGTTCATAATTATATGTAATGATTTTCGCTTTGTTAGTAATTATTTGAGGATGCATTTAAGACAAAGACGATTAACATCAGACAAAGCAGGAACACCAGACCAGAAAATCCAAATGAGGAAGCTGCTGGTAGGATCTTCATAATGCTCGCACAACAGAGTTGAGTCTTCTCCCAACCCCATCCACGTTGCAATTTGGGGCTTTTTATTTTACCTTACAACGTTCCCGGGATAGTCATTGGTGAAAATAATGCTCTTCCAATTTTGCATACACTAGGACAGTTATGATAACGTTTTCGACGATGTGTAGACATTTTCTTCATTACGAACGTGTGTGATAACAAAGATCATTTGCTTCGCCCTCCTCCTTTATCCAGGCTTGGGACTGGCACTGGCCGAGTTCGTTCATGCCACGCATATAGCACTGAGTGTCAATGTTTTAAATTTATCGAAGCACAGCGCTGTATTTGTTCGGATACCGAATAGCCCATGGGTCAGGAATACAAAAACATGAGCTACAGTTGTCAAGGAAGTTTAAAGAGCGAGTCTTAGTTTTGGCCTGAATGATTCTACAAAATCTGAACAGGCAATCACGCCACCTGGCGCTGACTAAGTCCTTCATTTTTTCGGGGCATCAGTTGACTATCACAGTAAGATGAGTGGCTACAAAGTGCAACAATAAACGTTGGGACGATTGCGTTTCTGTGGGTCTGTTGTCCTCATTCCAACCCCATCCTCATTTATTCTATTCATTTCTACCCCATGTTCGCAAGGTCTATTCCCATTCTTCAGGCCCTATTCCGTTTGCAAATAGCCAAAACACCAACATAAAAAAATGCTCACATGCGTTAACCATTGATTGAAGTGGTAAAACACCTAGTCAGATCGACTAGTTTATTCACCGTTAGCTTCATCGGTTGGAGCGTTTATCACATTCTCTACTGTACGTGGCCTACGGATGGCTTTTAGCATACCGACAGTTGGTGAGATTCTACAGATACCTGAATGTCATGCTGACACGGTAGGTATACACGACGGGCCTTGAATCAAGAGGCACGTTCTCAAGATTGCGATGGTGGGAAAACACTTCACCCGATTAATTCACTGAACATGTACAAATCACCGGAACAACTACACGCTTACAATAAGCTTGTCCTCTGTTTAATGGCGCTTCTCATAGCTTGAACTCAAGCCCTAGGCCTGACCTCCCTGGAATTTGACTGGCGCCGGAACGAAACAAGTGTCTTGGCCATTGCGTACCTGGTTTGGTACAGCGCAGGTGAATAAACTAATCTCCTTGACGTTTTGTTGGCGCTGAGCAATAATCTATTCTTTACATTACATATCATAAGTGGTCTGAGAAATTTGCTGAATTCCTCTGAGTGTCTTACATACCTCTGTTCCCAGTTACGCGAAGCATATATAACCATCTTCGATGGCAACCATTCGATGGAGAAAAGCACTAAAACATTTCGCTCTGTCACGAAATAGCCTCCTCGTTTTCCAATCCTCTGAGGCTTTTGGGTGGCACTTTGGCGGAAAGTAATTTCCATGTCCTGATTTCTTGTAGACGCAAAAAGCCCCGCAACGAAAGATTCCTAATTGAATCGCAGATATCAAAACCTTACATTTACCTCGAACTTTCTGAGTTAGTGTAGAAGTGGTCATTCGGTTGGTCAACTATTCGGTCAGTCGGTTGGTCAACTATTCGGTCAATTGTTGCTTGTACGCTCGATCGATCATTTATTCAATCCTTCGCTCATTCGGTTCACTCTTTCATTCACTATTTCAATTCATTTTTTCATTCAACTTTTCTTTCATTCATTCATTTATTCACTCATTCATTCATTTTTAGATTCATTACTTAATTAATTCTTTCATTTATTCGGTGATTCATCCGTTCGTTCATTCATTCACTCACTCTTTCAATCATTCATTCATTCGTTCATTCCTTCATTCATTCGGTCACTAATTCTTTCATCTACTAATAATATTCAGTTACGCAATCGTTCGTTCGTATCGTCCTCATAATCATTCAATCAATTTTAAATTCATTCGTCCATTTATTCTTTCATTTATTCACTCATTCGCTCGTTAGTTCGTTTCTTCCTTTCATTGTTCTTTCCTTCTTTCATTCTCATAATCATAGATTCCCGTTAGTATGTTGCCTCCAAGTACCATCATCTCCCGACCTCACTTGATAAGCCTTGTGGCGCCACCGATCTTGCACTAAGACCATCTTACTATATCGTGCTCATAGGTTTTCCACATCAGCAAAAACGTCCAACCAGACGCAGGAAGGAAGAAAGAGACATCGGTCTATCTGGTTTTGATGTACACAGGAAGGGATTTGTCGCATTTGTCTGGAGAACAAATGGGTGGAAAAGATCGCTGGGCATATGACCATAAGACGATCTCTTCATTTGTCAAATACGTTACCTCAATGGGTCTACGAATGGAACAACAACTTATATAGCCTATTCGGTTACTGTCTAACCCTATGTATGAATGTCTCTGTTTGTCTGTATTTTAATGCCTCTCTGGTTGTCTATCATCTATCGTCTATCGTCTCTGTCTGTCTGTCTGTCTGTCTGTCTGTCTCTCTCTCTCTCACTCTATATATATATATATATCTGTCACTCTCTCTCTCTCCCCCTATCTTTGTCTCTCTCTCTCTCTCTCTCTCTCTCTCTCTCAGTAGGTATAAAACTCGTTATCTGGGACAATTGACCGTAACATAGCTCAAAATCACCCACCTAATAGGTTACAAAACGTATTTTTAACCTATAACCAGGTTGATGGTAGATGTTGAAGACGGTAAGGGGATCTGAGTCGAGTCTGAGCGTTGTGGAGGAGCATTCGAAGGATCGGAAGGTGTGACTGGAAGAATTTGTGGTTACAGCGGGTTCGTGGACCAGGAAAGCAGAGCCGCCACCAGAATTTTTGTTAGACTTTGCGGTAGAGGTCGTGCGAGGGAAGTTATGAAGGGAGTAGCCACGAGGTAGGAATCTGCGATGTAGGGGGTACTAGACGAAGTGGATAGCCAGGTTTCTTGGAGAGCAATGAGATCTGGTGGGTTAGTGGAGAAGGTGATGGCACTGAGGGTAATGGAGTTTTTGGGTTTAGCAATGATCGAATGTTGAGGGAAAAGAGACGAAACATCTTGTTGGCTGAGGATTGTGTGTTGGGGCCAGGATTTAACTCAATGTCGCCAGATAGTATCAGGGTGAGTAAGATTTGTCGGAGGGTTAATGCAGAATGATGACCTATGGGACGGCGGATGAGCAGCAATGGTCCGGGTGGAATGGTGTTTAGATAGGAATACTGTGCTGTGGCTATAGTTAGCGAGAAACATTGGGTCGAGAGAGGTGAAGGTCCGATGTTCATTGGGGTTGAAGAAAAGCGGATGAAAAGAAATAGGATGAAAATTGTAACAAGAGACGGCATTTTGAAAACTAGGTCAAGATGGCGGAATACAGAGAGAATGGATGAGATCTGATGTTATCCTAGCTTACGAGAGCGAATAGAAAGAAGTCTTGTGAAACCTATATTATCTACCAAAGCTAATCTCGGGTTAGGTTTAAAAAAGCCTAAAATTACAATGGACTGATGAAGTAGCTGAGGAGTTGCATAAACCCGTAGTAAGACATTTTCGAAATAGGAAGGTGTACGTTGGTGGAATAGATGAAATATGGGCTGCTGATTTAGTCGATATGCAGACTTTTGCTAAAAACAACGATTTTGTGAAATACTTACTAACCGTAATAGATGTGTTTTCCAAGTACGGTTGGATTGTACCATTAAATGATAAGAGTGGAAAATCTACGGCTAGTGGCTTTGTGAAAATATTCGAGAGCGGTAGAGGATCAGACAAGGTTTGGGTGAATAAAGGTAAAGAATTTTATAATAAAAACGTTAAGAAATTAGTCGAGTTGTATTCTACGGAGAACGAAGAAAATTCGTGCGTTGTTGAGCTTTGGAATAGAACAATGCGTGAAAAAAATGTTTAAGTATTTTACAGCTAATTCAACTAGACGATATATCGATGTGTTGGATGAAATAGTTAGTAATTATAATGAAACTAGGCATTCTTCCATTAAAATGACACCCTCTAAAGCTAGTTTGAAAATGAATGAAAAGGTAGTTTGGATGCACTTATACGATGAGATCTCGGAACATAATATACCCAGATTTTCGATCCGAGATGGACGGAAGAGATCTTCACAATTTCAAAGATTCAATACACGGATCCACCAACTTATAAGATTACTGATTATAATGGTGAGGAAATACAGGGCTCATTTTACGAACAGGAGCTACAGAAGCCTACTCAAGAAATATTTAGAATAGAAACGATAATCAGGAAACGGGGAAACAAGTCGCTGGTGAAATGGTTGGGTTATCCTGAGTCATTTAATTCCTGGGTTGATAATGAAGACTTGGTGGTCACGTGATATTGACTCATCATCGAAACTATTGGAAATTCCCGTGACTTTTGGCCTATTGGCGGACGTTTTGACCGGGGGTTTTGTGCATGAATTGTGGCTCATCATCCAAACTATTGGAAATTTTCTGGGGTTTTTCTTAGTCTGTTGGTGAAGTTTGACCTAGGGCTTTTGGTTTGTGTAGGAATTGGTTATTTCTAACCTGGTTATAGGTTAAAAATACGTTTTGTAACCTATTAGGTGGGTGATTTTGAGCTATGTTATGGTCAATTGTCCCAGATAGCGCGTTTTATACCTACTTCTCTCTATTGAGGTTGCTTGCTCACATTCAATTTATTCGACCTCTTCTCTCTCTCTCTCTCTCTCTTTCTCTCTCTCTCTCTCTTTCTCTCTCTCTCTCTCTCTGTCTCTTTGTCATCACATCTTTGTCTCCATGTATCTTCCACAATGTATCTGTCCCTCTGTCTTTGTCTCTCCATCTCTCTCTGTCTCTTTTTCTCCTCTCTTTTTCTTTCAACGTCCATCGATATCGCTCTCCCTGCCTGCATGACTATTTCTCTGTCTATAAAAACAGAAGGACTAGAACAGTAGCAACAACACCAGCAGAGAGGATAATTAACGATAAAAAGGTAGCTAATAATTATGACGATTGATCAACGTCAGCTATAACTAATTTCCTTATACACTGAATTATTCAATGCAGTTTTAGACACCTTTAACTCGCTATTAACCGTAAGTAGGAACCTATGCACTTTATTGAATCGCCTCTAGGTGCCTAGATATTGCTGGGTTTTCACGCAATGACGATTATATATATCATGTTATGTCACACCGTCATCGTCGCTTCGCGACGGTTGACTACATGAATGGGAGAGTGATGTCCAATGCTTTCTGTCTAGTACGATGTTCGTTAAGCTTGTGCCTTTTAAGCCAGTCCACGCCATGACATTGTCAAACCAGCAGAGTCTGGGTCTTCCACGACTTCGGCTTCCTTCTACTATAAGCAACATTACACTGTTCTCAATACTGTCTTTAGGATGTCTCACGATGTGCCCGAAGTAACGCAATTTTCTGGATTTTATGTGACCCAACAGTTTGCAGTCAACTTTCGCCATTTGATACACTTGTTCGATGGTCACCATTGCTGTCCATGGAATTCTGAGCAGTTTCCTCATGCACTTGTTCTCAAATGCTTGTATGCGTTTCTCTTCTTCTTTCAGCATTGTCCACGCCTCACAACCACTGCTGCTTGCACGCTGGCACCGCCAGTCCCAGGCCAGAATAAAGGAGGAGGGCAAAGCTAATGATCTTAGTTATCACAAACTTTTGTTAAATTGCAACTACACAATCGTTGGTTAGTCACTAGATTGTGCGAGGACCAACTACAAAATTATTTTTGTCGACGGCATCGGAGCAAAGTATAATTAAAAGAATTTTAACTTTGGATCTATTCATCCATCCATCCATCCATCCATTCATTCATCCACACATTCATCCATCCATCTATCCATCCTTCCATTCATTCATTCATCCATCCATCCAATTGCCAGGTATCCCTAATTAGCATATATTCTATCGACGTCAACATTTCTAATTATTTAAGTTTCAATTGCATCTTTCGACATATAAGTTTATATACGTATCATCATTTTAGTGTTGCGTGCTATTATTGTTTTTAGCCCAACTAATGGCGTGTATCGAATGCTCAGTCCCCGCTGTATTAAATTAAAATGTTATCGGTCCGTGTTGTCATAAGATGTCGTCAAACACTGGATCCATCTATAATGAATACTAAAACATTACCACTGCTTGTTCTCTGGTAGTGCCAGTCCCACGCCTAAATTAGGAAGGAGGGCGAAGCTACTGATCACTGTTACCATACAGTGTATTATACTGCAGCTGCTGCTACTACTACTACTACCACCTCCACCTACTATTGCTACTACTACTACTCCACCTACTCCACCTACTACTACTGAACTTCTACACAGCTTCCACTCTGGCAATGACAGTTCCAGGTCAGGATAGAACATTATATGGAATACTAACTTTTTCATTTTAACATAAGAACGGTATAATGCCCTATAAACGATCAAATTTGTTGAATATGGTTGATGTCAGTGTTGGTGCCATTTGCTGCAAATAAGATGTTGTTAAAGTCAAGAGCGTCGAAATCATCAGCTGTTAATAATTAGTTTTTTTCAGCTCATCCAATCGACGTCGCCTGCTTTGAAACGGACCACCGATCACGCTACCCGTAGACCAACCAGTCTCAGTTCAACTGTTGTATGGAGAGAGTCGTCAGGTCTGTAACCAAGCGATGGATATGGACAAAGCCGTGAGGCAAAAAGTAGGTGAGTGAGACAGAATATTTTATCAGCAAACGTTCGGTAGCTTGCAACGTGTATGATGAAGTCTAATACTGCAAGAAGTTGACACCTAAAAGAGGTGTCTAGTATTTTTTACTATTCTTACCAACGGCAGAAATAAAAGAGCCTAGCGGTTTGCTCCTGGAGGTTTGGAACCCTTGTGGTATTTTAGATATTTTAGATTTCAGAGGGTCTTTGAACCACTGTAATAGCACGGCTTAATCGAGATCTGAGAGTCGAGACCAGCCAACCCTTGTTCGTGCCCACTTGTGTAAATTAAGGTGGTGATGAAAGTGTTAAAGTTACGTGTGACGTGAGAAGATACCCCAAAAACTGTGTGAAATCATGTGCATGATACCTTAGACATCACTGAATGATGTCAACACTACCAGAGTTGTGGTAGTTGTAGTTTAACCACACTGTGTGAACAAAGATCCCTAGCGTCGCCATCCTCATTTATTCAGGATTGGGACTGGCACTGGCAGAGTGCAACCAGTGGTTGGATTTTTTAGATTTAAGAGGGTATGGCAGGCACCAATGTAATTGTAGGTTTAATACCCAAACTGCATAAATTTAACTAGTGTAGAAAGTGTTAACGGTGTGCTTAGAAAAGTTGCTAGTGATGAGAAAACACAGGGCTACTAGCAAGGATATAATATGGGTCGAATAATAGAAACAAGACTCAGTACTTTAAAGTTTTACTTTTGAAAGTATTATATAGAAAAATATTTGACACATTATACTAAAGCAAAATTTGTGATGCGTTCTGATACTTCTACGAGGAAACTAAAGTCTTGATACTTTCACTTGAGTACATTTGCAACAAACTTTTGCACAGGACTGCACAGAATTTCGTTCTGTCGTGGTTGCGCGCATGCCTTTACTTATAGCCAATTATCTGACTTAAAAGAGGTGTCTATTATTTAGGGACAATTCCTACCCTTCCAGAGGCATGATACAGCATACCGGTTTGAGAATGTAGGATTGGTAGGTCAACTCATGACGCCCATTACAATCTTATGCTGATGAACCATTAATTATTCTTTGTGAGGCAAAGCATACGCTTCCAGAGTATTCACGCTGCTGTCCCAGACTCTACTCATAACATCTGATACCATACAGCGTTCGTTAAAAGGCGGATGGTTTGCGATTACCGTCAAGGTAACGCCTGGAAAGGTTAAAGGCTTACATCAACGACGCTTATGAACCAATCCCATGACAATTTCATTATTAGGGAAGACAATATTATTGACGAGAGCTTCTGCTTCAATGAAACTGTCACAAACTTTGTTTGGGAAAAACTTGAACCTTTATCGTGCGTTTGAAGCTTAGTCAGATCAAGGTCTAGTGTGACTGGGGCTTACATCATGTTTCGTTTAGATTCACTCATATACATGTATGCATACATATATTCATGTATGGTACATATATACGGCGCCATATAAATTATCTTTATTATTATTATTATTATTATTATTATTATTATTATTATATTTGTTTCACATTATGCTGTTATCGCCCATGATGAGCTAAGTGAGTGTTGGCAATGTCCCGAAGAGGCTTGCGGCGTTCCCACGCTGAAGAACAACCGAGATACGTTGGAACAGAAATGACGTCTCCATTGGATCGTGGGTTGCAGCACTCGTTCGACTACCCAACTCTGAGATGAACTGCAGTCCTTCACTGTTCCAAGCGCCGCCGGATTCCAAGGAGAGGGCTACGAAGTCGTGGGTGTTGGTTATGGTGGAATACTTGGCCCTCTTCGTCTTAGCTGCGCGTTCGGCTGCTTCGCCAGCTCTGATAGATGTGTCGACAAGATGTGACTTGGCGTAGGTGTCGGGCACTGTCACATCCCATGCCAGACATCGACCACGTGTCCAAGGAATGAGCATGACGCCGTCCGGTCGCTTTCCATCTTCTCTTACCAAGCCGAGAGGTTCCTTTTGCGCTGGAATCTTCGCCCTGCCAAGAGCTCTCCAGATGACATCGTTCAACATGCTATGTCGTTGATGTTTTCCGCTGCCTCTTCTACAAATTAGTCCATGGAGCCCTTTTGCGTCGACGCTCTCTTGACATTGGTGACACAAATGTGGCTCGCAGAGCGTCGTTCCTAGCCTCAACCCGGCTGCCAGTCGTACATCCTCGTTTGAGAGGCGCAGGCCTAGGGCAGTCACAGGGGGCGCTAGCATCCAGTCTCCAGAATGAGGTGCTCGTGAGGCCACCAGGCGAGCACGGTCACATGGATTGTTATTGGAATCCAGCAGACCTTTCCATGCCTTGTCTGTGAATCGGAGGTCCCATTCTTTCTGGCGATGACTCGCTGTTCCTGTTGGTGGTTCTGCATCTGTCAGGGTCTTCCAAGCGTTGAGTGCTGAACTCGCAAGTTCATATGGTTCCTCAGCAGACTCTGTTGGTAGGATGCATGCCTGGAGTTCGCTTGTACTAGCAGCAGAAGCCAGAAAGGCAGAAAGTGCCAGCGTAGATGCACAACGAACTCCCAGACCACCATCTCTCACCGGCAAAGAAGAATGGAGCTAGCGGTCATTGTCAAGGTCCACATTTAAAATGGTTGACAGTCCTTCTCTCAGCAGTTGATCAAACCGAGCCAAGCCCGGGCAATCAGCGCAGACGGCTGTGCGCAGACTGTACAAGAGCTTCGGTACACTTAGACTGTTTCTCAGCAGAACCAGAGCGTCATGTGTATAAAGCAAGGACAATCTTCCGATTGCCCTCTCGAGGTCATTGGCCTTTGAATTAACGACCATGTTCACAGCTGGACCTGAAGTTAGAGGTGCACCCAACAAGGTCATGTCCTCGAGGGCTATGCTCGTGAACTCTTGGAACGCAGGGTCATTGTTCCGCATCTGGGTGTTGTGACACGCGATTTCGCATTTGCTGCGGTTCAATAGCAATCCCAGATTCTTTGATTCCTGCTCGATTAATTGAACGTCGTCGGCCACTGTTTCCTTGTTACCTCCCAATGTCAGGTCATCCAGATATCCGATACGCAGATCCGAACGAAGCTTCATCAGAATCGGTTGCAGCACAAGACAGAATTCCATAGGTCCCAAAGGATCGCCTTGCTGCGTTCCTTCTTCGGATCGAATTGTGTTTGAACCATAGCGCAACAGTGGACGGTTTAAATAGGCAGCGTGAGCAAAGTGGTAGAGCTCTGGGATCTCTCTAGCAACTGCCTCTGGAAGACAATCTCTGCGCAGAGTGTTAAAGGCATTGGCGAAGTCGAGCTTCACTAGGACGCTGTCCTCAGGCATTGTGGAAATCCAACGACGTGTCGCATGGACAGCTGCCTCAGCGCCTCCTGGAATGCCTACCCCAAGCTGAATGGGGGCGAGCAGTTGAGACAGCCTTGTTACCGCATGCGAATTAGCGCACTTTGCCGCCAGACGACGCCATGTGTAGCCCACGGCGATCGGTCTTATGCCTCCGTCCTTCTTGCTCAGGGCTAAAAGGTTTGCCCCATAGATGACCTCATTCACCTCTTCGGATAGACCTCCCTTCAGGAGCAGATTGACAAGGTCAGATAGATGTTGCCCGATGTTGTCATCTACTCCATAGGCCATCAGATCCTTTAAGTGTTGTGGAGTAATGCCATCTGGACCACCAGCCGAACCCGCAGGGAAAGAGGAGATTGCCCTAGCGACATCTTCTTTAGAAACTTGAAGCGGGATGAAGCGATCCGAACTGTCTGGATCACATGGTGTTCTCCTGTCCACTGGTGCAGGCGGGTGCTTTTTCTTAAGCGCGGCAAGAGTTTCCGGTGTGTCCAGCGCCGGTTTATCCTCGCTGCAGATGAGACAGATGGCTGCTTTAAAATTGCCTTCCTCCAGCTTGCTTGCAACTGTTGAGGCTAAATACCTGGCGTGGTCGCATTTAGCGGACTTGAGCTTACGACTTGACGTCGATGGCAATTCATCGTTAGTCGACTGGTCTGGTCCCTGCAGTCCCCATTCAGTAATGCGGGACAAAATCATCTTGGTCATCTTGTGCTTTCGTCCACCTCTTCTTGGCTTCACTAGTACAGTTCCACCGAAGGCCAGCAAATCGAACCATTTTGCAACGCAATTTGGTTCTCTTACAATTGCTTGGATTATATTGGCCAGGAGAGCAGCACAAGATGGCCTTGCTGCTTTTGGGATTCTCTTAATCAGAAGACCGGGTGAATCAGGATGTGAGAGCTGAGAAGCGATCGGCCCAACGTCCGTCGACAGCTCCCGTGAGTAAGAGATTTGCACGCTAGTGGTAGAAGTCGTCTGTCTTGTGGTATTATGCTTTAAAGGGCCGTCCGCCGGTGGCTGGTCGGAACCTGGACAAGGGGCGGTTCGAGGGCCGTGCCGGTGCATCGTGCCATCTGAGGCATGGGTTTTGAAGGACAACCAACACACCCCGCAAACCCCCTGGCCCTTACAAGGTTTTTGACTCATCTGAGTTTCAATTCGGTTTGTTTTCAAATGCGCCGCCATTTAAACAGTAATCGTTGCCATTGGCAACGTTGACGTCGCTGGCCTTAAAGCATGGCAAGCGGCCATCAATTCAAATGCACGGCTACATATAAGTTGAAACGAAAGTTTGACAAACCAATCGTGTTGTGGTCTTGGCGAATAAGATGTGGTGAATATAATCAATCGGGTCACGAGTTGTTAATCCATTAGACGATGCTAAAATCCAACTCTGACGATTACTCGTTACGCGGTAGTTTTGCTAAATAGTTGGACATTAAAAATTTTCCGCCCACCACGTCCGCTGCCTCAAATCGATTCTTATTATTATTATTGTTATTATTATTATTATAATTATTATTATTATTACTACTATTATTATTATTAATTATTTTTTTTTTATTATACATACATACATACCTACGTACATACCTACGTACATACATACGTACATACATACATACATACATACTTACATACATACATGCGTACATAAATGCAGGATGGGCCAGTTGGAATGCAACAACTTTGACGCCGTATAGCTTGAATACTTTTTATTTGAGCATCTTGTTCAATATATGAGGTTGAAGATAATTATTCATTTTATTATTCTGCAAAATATCTACGATAATGCTATTCATATTCGATGTGTCATTTTCTTGCCATAAAACTGATAGAAAAAACAAATATCTGTGAGGTTGAGGTTATGTTTAGCGATGCGCCTAACAGTACTGCGTGAAATTTCGGTTGCACGTTCAGTTTCTCTCGGACTCCTACTCATAACTGGATTGTTTTCTTGGCTGCAAATTAACTCTTGGACTTGTGCAATGTTCAATGCTGTGCGCGCAGACCTTTTTGCGACCACAGTTGTGGCTGTCACACGTTCACGTAGAATCAATTTGTTTAATCGATCGACGTATAGCATATTTAATCCATTTTCTGAAGGGAGTTCTATCATCATCATCATCTGATGCGCTTTGTATCCTTTTTCTGTTCTTAAAATTCGGATTAAAATTCTATCCTGTTCCGTAAGCGGCGCCATGAAGTTCAATATTTAAATTAAAAATTGAGAGGTGTGCGCCGCACCGAAATTTTACAACAACGGTGCCATATATCAGTGCAAGATTTGACACAGAAGTACAGTGGACGATTACCTTCAATTTAGTATATTGGGCACGATGTACATACAACAATTGTTCAAGTTATATCCATTCAAATTAGCTGCATCATTATTGGCCCACTCTGTACATACCTATATGCATACATTCAGCATTACAAACATAATTATATGCAGACATAAATACATACACATACTTTAATTATGTCATGGAATGGGGCTAATGTCCTAGGGGTAATGTCCGAATGTCCGGGGGGTATTGTCCGGGTAATAATGCCCGGGGGTTAATGTCCTAGACCCGTAAACCTTCTGGAACAACAAATGCAGTGGACCCATTAATAATAGAATCGCAAAACATCAAAGAACACCATCCCAACTTTAAACAGAATAGAAGTAATTGCGGAGAACTATATAGATGTAATCAAAGAAAAAACTGGTTGTAAAACATAATCATTATAATAAAAAAAAATTGACAAAGAGTAAGGCGGCGCTAATGATCCTTGTTATCGCACAGTATCGTTAAACTGCAATTGCTACTACTCCTATTGCTCGACTGGCATTCAAGTCGTTGAAACGTAAAGAAATAGCGAAAACTGCTTTTGTACAATTTTCCCATCGTCGGCTGATGCCCACATTCCTCAAGACGTCGTTAGACGGCAAACAATGGTTCCCACTTTCGCTGTAATATTAATCCGCACGAAAGGTGAACAAAATTCAAGGCACATCCTGCTGATGTTTACGGCTTTTGTTGCCTCGATATGCTGTTAAATTCTGTGGCCAATGGGTAAGGACACTTGACCTGTAACGCGGAGAGACCGGGTTCGATCTCGGGGATGGATAATTACTGTGCTGGGATCTTGAGCAATTACTTTACGCACAGTTTCTCAACGATATAGATATCCTATCGTATAGTCTGTATGCTCTTCTGAACTTGGAAGGAGGACAATGTTAAATTACAGTTGTGTTGTATGGTAAAAACAGTAGCATAAGCTCGCAGTAAATGCAACTTCTCGTTTAAACACCCGCAAAACGTAATTAAGCAAAACTATATATATTGCTAGCTTCAAAAATTTCATTCAATTTTGAAGGACCGTTTACATATACATGCATATATGACAAATGTTAATGGAGTTGTATTAGACAGTCAAATTTGATACTTATGCAAAGCTGTAGTTCACTGAATTACACCTTGGTATCGTATGATAAATAAATTTTATAAACATACATTAAATGAAAATGTTTATGTATATGAAAATATTTATGTTTTAAAATATTTATGTATATGAAAATATTTATGTTTTATGTAGTAATGTTTGATAGAATAAGAACATTATGAAAAAAATCACGCTAAAAAAATTCTTTGGAAGTTTGATGATTACATACTGTACATAGAGACTGGTCATACCCAATTTGTTTTATTTTGAACATTTCTTGATGCAAATGTTAATGCAAATATTGTTATATTTGCCTGAGATACCATAATATATGTATTATTGATGTTATTAATACCATTATTATATATGTTGTAAAACAATGAACACTAATGACAGTTTAAAATTCAGACAGTTTTGAATGTTGTCTTTCAGACGCTATGAATTTCTTTGCCCTGTATTGTAAATGTTTCAAATGTTTCAACGGCAATAGATGTCATATGACGACGTTAAACTGTATATTAATAAATATTCGTTAATAAAATAATGGCACAACGAAAATTAACGTGCTGATAATTGTTAAGATGCCTACAACTCTCACAATTCACTGCAAGTCTCTGTGCAAACATCATAATTCGCGAACCACCCAGGCAACCCGTTCAACCGATCATCCTCTGAGTCCTTCTCCGCCAGCAGTCACTACTAAACTCAAAATCTCCAACCCAGTCATATCCCACAATTCACCACGTCTGTCCTACGATCTGCCATCTGAATTTCGGAAATATTCCATTCTTCCCTTTTAGCCAACCAGCCAACCATCATCACCATCGGTGTTGTCGCTCCATTCGCACTCCTGAGAAGAGCGTGCTGTCTGTGGTATTAAATAGGGTTTGCAAAGGCTCTCTCTGGAGTTGCGTCTTTTCTCTAAATCGTGTAGTGGTACATTTATGGCCAATTCAAAGCCTACCTCTTAGTCCGGGCTAGAGTTGGAAGCGTCTGAGAGCCGCTACTTTGAAAAGACGCTATATAAATGTGCACCTGAATGAAGCAAACTGTTTTATACGGAGCCCCTAAAGGGACATGAAAGAAAAATATTTTATGTCGTGCGAACGAGTTACAAACTCGCGCGCACGAGATATCAAATCGTTCCCACGACTTACTAAGTCTTGCGCACGAGTTAATAACTCGTGCAAACGACTTATTTGACCAATGGCAGACCGACTTTCTGTGACGTAAACAAACTTCTATTTCGGGGATATAATGGCGTCGCTGCAACAATTGGCAACGAAGTGGGATAACGGCGATTTATTGTTGTACTGTCCCAAATTCCAACAACTTATACAATAAATCGCCAGGATAACTTTATCTGATATTGTCAGTATTTTGCAAACAGCAGGCAATATAACAATGAGCGAGAGACACTTGAACTGGCATTTCATCGTCGCGGACTGTAAATCATTTTCATTTTCATATTCGCCTGCAGAGTGATATCCCCAGTCTGGCACACGCTCAGCGTACAAACGGCCTCACAAATAACATCGTAGCTTTAAATGCCTTGCTTATATTCCCAAACCTTTCTCACCACATATAAACCTAATACACCACTACCAATCGTAATCGTAATCTCCAAACTTCGAAAGCGCCACTTAAAAGCTAATCACAGGGCACCAGTTTGTTCACGAGCGCGCTGCGTCAAGTCGAAGGGTTGTCCAAAGCATAGTCCGTGGGAGGTCGGAGTTCGGTTTCCAGGAGGTTAGCATGGAAGCAGAGTAGCTGTTAAGGCGGGTTTCGCTTTGGTCGAGGAGTGACATGCAGAATGTCAAGTAATGAGTCTGGGTAAATTTTCTAGAAAAGGTGGGACTAAGTTTAGAATGGAAAGCCCGGGGTGTGATGGATAGGGGCGACTTCATCACCACAATCTTCAGTCTCACAATCTGAATCACTCTATCTTAGACATTGCTTCGTTTTTAGAACTATGTGTTTCCCATAAATACCAAAATAGAAGTTTGTTTACGTCACAGAAAAGTCGGCCTGCTATTGGTTTGAAGTATGTCGTGCGCACGACTTATTAAGTCGTGGGAACGAGTTAACATCTCGTGCGTACGAGTTGGTAACTCAATCGCGCGACTTAAAATATTTTTTTCATGTCTCTTTAGGAGCTCCGTAATTTCAAGGGTTAAAGACTTTTGATTTTGAATAATGAGCAAAATTCCAACTCTATTCAATATAGAGTTTTTAACATATGTATAGATAATTGTCACCCAAGTTTAGGTGTATATCAAAGGGCCCTATCCTAATATCTACTTTCTCGATGCCCTCACAACTCCGCAGACGTCTGATTTTTTATTGCTCATTACGATTATCCTGTCAGCTTATATCTACTGATTGATTGGTTGGTTGGATGTTTGGTTGATTGATTAATTAATCGATTGATCGATCGATAGATTGATTGATTGATCGAGTGATTACTTGTATGACCGACCGACCGACCGACCGACCGACCGACCGACCGACCGACCGACCGACCGACCGACCGACCGACCGACCGACCGACCGACCGACCGACCGACCGACCGACCGACCGACCGACCGACCGACCGACCGACCGACCGACCGACCGACCGACCGACCGACCGACTGACTGACTGACTGACTGACTGACTGACTGGTTACTTGATTGATTGATTGTATATTTCTCCGAAAAATTAAAAGCCAGTTATGGTTGGCATCAATTGCCTTTGCAGCCATAAGAAATCTGTAATGAACGCTGTAAACAATGATTAGTATGTCTACCTATCAAATGCTTCTTGCTGACACTATATATATATAATTGGCTTTGCGTCAAGCCCAGCAACGTATAGGTCGAGTTCAGCAACTGACGGCGAGTCAATGCAGAACATAGGCACTTAAGAACTCTTTAGCTTAATGAACGCATAAAGCAACAATATTTCACACCTTTTGCTATTCCTGACTAAATATATAATTTATAATCTGCACAATATTCGATAAAGTAGGCTACACAAGAATTTACTTAATCACTTACTTTCTAATACGAGGCTCTCGCTAAACACCTTTTTAAGAATGGTTATGATAGCTCTCTTTTCTCGCATCTCTACCTCTACGTTTGATGAACTACATCGGCTTCCACTCCATTCTCGCATACAATTAAAAATTCTCATTCTAATCGTCAAGCAGGGTCTTGCCCATAAATATCCGGCTGGCGTAATACTTCAGCCTCATTCAGGGTCCTCCCAACATCCAATTCGTTCGTCTAAAAGACTTAACCTTTTGGTTCCTCGAACTAGAACAGCTATATCTCAGTATCGATCTTTTGCATCAATAAATATTTGGTCCTTCTTCTCCTTCTGTTCGCTCTAAAATTCTATTTGGCAGTTATCTTTCACTTCTTCTCGCGGGGCCTTTCGCACTAGCAGCGCCTCTGAAACGGTTCACTCTACTAGAGGCAATTTCTAGCCACTTAGATCTATTTCTCAGTTTCGCTAAACCTTTAAACAAACTCCGTCACTGATCGCTGCAAATGTGAAGCCTTGATTTTGAGGAAAAAGACGACACACGTGATATTTGTTAACGCAAAGTGTCGTTAAAAAGCCTGCACATATCACCGACATAGATAAGTCAACGGGAGCCGTGATATGTCGCTAAACACTAGAATAGTACTATAGCTATAACAACAACTTATCATTCTTTAACTACGTCAATGCTAGTACTCTGGTGGTGCCAGTCCAAACTCAGCATAGTAGAGGAGTGCGACGATATTCGTCCTAGGACACAATCTCGTTAAAACTGAGACTATAATACCCACA
Source organism: Bimastos eiseni (assembly GCA_959347315.1). Classification (NCBI taxonomy): domain Eukaryota; kingdom Metazoa; phylum Annelida; class Clitellata; order Crassiclitellata; family Lumbricidae; genus Bimastos; species Bimastos eiseni. Next base: position 2,154,550 of record OY365808.1, read on the forward strand.
GTTTCGTCAACCAACCAGGGAACAATCTCACTCGATTGGACAGAAACTGGATGGGGATTGTTGATTTCAGATAATATAAATGCATCTACCTGGAGTGACCTTCCACCATCCCCAACGCCTCAACTAATAACTGGCTTCTCTCCATCGGCTTCTTTCTCCTTAATGACGTTTCTTTATCCCCAGGTTTCCGTTCTCAGAGCACCCTTGAGTAGTCAGTCTGCGAGATACGCTATGTATCTCAAAAATACGATGCGATACGATGCGATAAACTTAGCGAGTTACTTTAGACACCTTTGAAACAATATTATGCAATGCAATATAAACAGAACTGCAGCTGCTCATGCCAATTAAACGCCTCCGCCGCAAGAATTCAGGCAGTACCAGTCCCACGCCTGGATAAAAGAGGAGTGCATCCTAGTGATCTTTGTTACACAGTGTCGTTAAACTGCCAATATCACCACCACCACGTCAAATAACATCTTTCTTATCTAATTTGAACCGCTATCAAGTACCATGCCAAGTCGTTATCGTAATCGCCAAACTTCTAAAGTGACGCTGCGTCAAGTAATGGGGTTTGTCCTAAAGGTTTTCCAAAGGGTTGTCCGAAGGTGGCCCAAGTGCGGTTATCAAATAGAGAAAAAGACAGAGGCAGAGGCAGAGAGATAGAGAGAGGGAGAGAAAGAGAGTGTGAGAGAGAGAGAGAGAGAGAGAGAGACGGAGAGAGAGAGAGAGAGAGAGAGAGAGATAGAGAGATAGAGAGAGAGAGAGATAGGCAGACTATTTGGCCTTGACAGATCGTCATCCCTCGTTATCCCTCGTGTACGAGGGATAACCAGAAGACCGCGAGTGGACGTATACTTAGATCGGACAGTCGTTAGCGTTTGCCGATAGGGCATTTGAAGCGATGATAAGGGGCTTGTCGAGGCAATGCATAAATTATCAGATTGAGTAGCAGACAATAGCGAGTAAGTGACTATTCGATCTTGAGATATAAGTAAAAATGAATATATCTCCATGGTTCTTCTTCTCCTTATACAGAGTGAGCCAAAAAACGAACCCGTCAGGTCTTTTGCTAATAGTTCGGCCAAATGTAGAAATTAACAAATGAAATTTTATTGGCGCAAAACGAATTCATAAATGTTGTTCATAAATGTTCCATACTTGGGGAACAGAGTAACGAAGAACGGGGACTGCGCGAGAGAGGTAAATCAAGAATAGCTATGGGAATGTCAGTCATGTTTAAGTTGGTAAGCCTCTGGAATAATAAATCAGTCAGTACTAAAACCGAACTGCGACTCATGAAGGCCTTGGCTTGGCCAGTATCAACGTATGGTTGTGAGGCGTGGACAATAAAGAAAGAAGAAGAGAAACGCATAGAAGCATTTGAGAACAAGTGCATGAGGAAACTGCTCAGAATTCCATGGCCAGCAATGATGACCATCGAACAAGTGTATCAAATGGCGAAAGTTGACTGCAAACTGTTGGGTCACATCAAATCCAGAAAATTGCGTTACTTCGGGCACATCGTAAGACAGCCTAAAGACAGTATTGAGAACAGTGTAATGTTGGGTATAGTGGAAGGAAGCCGAAGTCGTGGAAGACCCAGAATTTGCTGGTTTGATAATGTCATGGCGTGGACTAGTTTAAAAGGCACAAGCCTAATGAACATCGTATCAGACAGAAAGCATTGGACATCACTTTCCCATTCATGTAGTCAACCGTCGCTAAGCAACGATGACGATGTGACATGACTTGATATATATAATCGTCATTGCGTGAAAACCCAGCAATATCTAGGCACCCAGAGGCGATTCAATAAAGTGCATAGGCGCCTACTTACAGTGCCAGTCCTAAGCCGAGATATAAGGATGACGCTAACGATCTTTGTTATTACACAGTGTCGCTAAACTGGAACTACTACAGCTAATTAATTACTTACTTTCTAATGAGAGTCTGTTGTTAAGCACCTTTGAAATAGTTTTGGCATACCGTACACATTTGTCAGTTTCGCTTAACCGATTGGACATAATTAGGGCTGTAATTGCTGTAATATGAAAAGCAAATTTCTGTCGACGGCAACGGCCTCTGTTGTCATAAGCTGTCGTTAAACCCTGGATCCATCCATCCAGCATGCAACCATACCAATAGTATTATTGTCCACGAATTGGGGTCGTCGCTTGTCTTACTAATTGATTTGAGAAGACTGATATCAGCTTTAATGTTTCTATTTAGCCAAGGAGGAGTTGAAGGGAAAGTGGGAAAATGTTGTTCATATCTAAATAAAGAAATGTTGTAAATAAACTATCTTATTCGTTGGCTAGGCATTCATTCTGAACTCACTCTATTCCTGTGTTTGTTCGCTCTGCTTAGTCGATTGTGTCATTTCGTTCTAACTTATCACTTCCCTTTGTCTAACATTGACTGCCTCTCTGTTCTACGGACTGATCGTCTGGATATTAACGTGATTATGGTTGGTTTTGGAGTGCCATCGCCTGATTCGTGGCGCATTAGACCACGGCGCAGTAGAAGTAGCAATAAAGTAACAAATTTATCAATGCTCTTAGTCATAATAATAGATCACAGGCGCTAATTCAATGTAACTCCCTGGTGAGTAGCTATAAAGAACAAAATGTTGATGTCTCAAATGTAATTGAAAAATCATCTTCAAAAAGTATTTTTTTAAACTTATTTATTATTGTATTTAAAAAATACCCTTTGTAAAAATACTTTCATAATGTTTCGAAAAGTAGTTTTTTTGTATTGTCAAAATATTTTGAAGATATTCTGCCCATCATTGACCAATAGCCAAGGTAGTGTTGGTTACTTGGCTGGCACCGAAACTCACCGAGCGACACCTTTTTTACTATTAATTCATTTACTATGTATCTGCATTTTAGAAACCTACACTAATGGGCTCATCCAATTTTTTAATCAAATCTACTGTCACTACTTACTAAAGAAATAATTATTAGATATTTGTGAATGGTTAGATGCAACAGGTTTTTGTAATTGCTTATTATGATAATTATGTGAGTGCAAGTATTGTTTCATTGAATGATTGATTGATTGATTTTATTCAGACAATGTCGTTAAACTGCAACTGCAACTGCTACTAACCAATCATCAATAATTTGCTTTTATTAATGACACTGTCGACGAACACTTTTAAGACAGTTTCCACACGCCACATATATAAGCGTGGGCGCCCTTGTAGTGCCATAGTCGCGTGCCCTAAAGATCGTCGTCAATATTATTACTTTTATTGCTGTTATTATTATTATTATATAATATATTTGTGAGCTTCATAAGACGTTTAGAAAATCTTCACCACTGTTTGCACTCTGGCACTGATAGCATCTATTGATGGAATGAATGGAGAGAAAAGAGGAGGTCGATGCTAACCACCTTTGTGCTTTTTGATCACAGAATGTCGTTAAACAGCAAATAACTGACTAGCAATGCCAACGACCATGGAAGCCATAAGATGTCGCTAAATATCAGAAGCTAGTAATAACTGCAGCTTACTATTTCTTAACAGCGCCAATGCCATTACTGTGGCTAGGCCAGTAAAAAGTCCGCATAACTCATGAGGGCGATTCAACTCTCCTTCATGGGACACAATTTAGTTTAACTGAAACACCCCACAGTGTTGACCAATGAGGTTGTGGGTCGGCAATGGGCGTGGGGCACAACAGCGTGTGCACATAAACTGGCTGGAGTTGTTGATTTATGAAAATCCAACGGCCTCCAGTACAAGAACTCATAATGGTTGTTGCAGTTTAAGGACACTGTGTGGTAACAAAAATACATTAGCGTCGTCCTCCTCCTTTATCTTGGAAATGGCACTGGCCGATTACTACCACTGGTCGATGTTTAACCAAGCTGCACCACTATTATTATTATTCAACAGTTTAACGACATCCTATAGCAACACAGGCCGTTGACGTCTTTAAAATTTGTTACATTTCAGTTCAATTTCGTATATAGTTTTAATCATTTATCTTTCTGTTTTCTTTCTTTCTTTAGTCTTTCTGTTTCTTTCTTTCTTTAGTCTTTCTGTTTTCTTTCTTTCTTTAGTCTTTCTGTTTTCTTTCTTTCTTTAGTCTATTTGTCTTCTTTCTTCCTTATGTGTTGTTATAGATTCCATTATTATTTAACAATGTAATTTAATTATAACATAATTATAAGATATTATGAATTATAATATTAAACCTACAATTATTATTTTTATACATCTATAAACCACTATAATCTGTATGCATGCTACTGAGATCACATGAGTTAATTGATATGCGTCATCCTGATAAACACGTGATATGTCTAGTCCATCTATATACACATACAATAAATTATATAGTAATATAAATGAAAGAGATTTAATTAGAGTATAATCCCTTTATTTATTGTTTTAATAAGTCTATAAATGACACTTTGTATACATCCTACATCAAGTAAATTTTTCACATTAAATTCCAATTTATAAATGCTACATTGATCCTTCAACATAGAGGCTATATTTTCTTTCTTACACTCCATTAGTAGATGTGCGATACTGTCTGTAGTCTTACATAAGTCACACAATCCATTGGGATGCCTTCTCATTAGAAATAATCTTTTATTAGTAAGGGCAACTCCTAATCTTAAACGACTAATTTGAACCTCTTTTTGTCTACATGGATCTATTAACTTAATATCAGTGGAAACAATTGGGCATATATTTTTATAAAAATTTCCTTTATCATCATTAGTATATTGCAATTGCCATTTATTGATTATATATGTTTTAATCAATGGGTATATTTCCTCCTGTTCTATATAATCTGTAGAAGTTATAGAATCAATATGTAATGCTTGTTTGGCCATTTTATCAGCCATTTAATTACCTTTTAGACCTACATGACCAGGTATCCATGCCAATTTTACTCTATGTAATGTTAATTTATTTAATTCAATTAATAATTCATTAAATAAAGTTGGTCTAGAATTACACCTGTTCCTCTGAATAGAAGACAGTACACTTAAAGAATCCGAGAAAATGACAAAATTACAATTATTATAATCCTTATCATTAATAATCCACAAAATTGCTTCTTTTACTGCAGTTAGTTCAGCAGCAAAAATACTAGAATAATCACATAATTTGAATTTTCTTATAATATCCAAACTTGGAATTGTAAATGCAGCAGCTACTAAATCATCTATCTTTGAACCATCTGTATAAATATGAATGTCATTATTATATTTCAATACTATTTCCTGAGCAGCTAATTTCATGAATTCTGGATTAGTAGTCTTTTTATTAATCTGATCATTGAGACTCATATCTATTTCAATTTGCTGATTATTCCAAGGAGGACATGAAGGGAAGGTAGGACCAATAAATGATGTATTTATAATAGATGAAATGAATTCTTGAGTACGAATAAAAATAGAATTATTTTTATTCTGAGGTGTTTTATAGATGTCTGTCCAATGTAATTTAGAAGTGGATGTACATGGATGATTTTTATTACCAATTATTTTAATTTCCATTTTAATAGAGTTATTTAATCTTCTTAGATTTAAAGGTAATTCCCCACATTCATTTTGCAAGGCTGCAGCAGAGGAGCACTTTGGTACACTACAACATAATCTTAAAGCCTCATTTTGAATTGTATTAAGTTTATTTAATATTGATTTTGAAGCTGATGAATATGCTACATCCCCATAATCTAAAATTGATCTAATTAGAGCTCTATATATAGCTAATAAAGATTTCTTCGAAGCACCCCAATGATATCCTGAGAGTGCTCTCATAAGGTTTAATCTTTTTTTACACTTCTCTATGATATAATCTATATGAGGTCTCCAACTTAATGTCTTATCAAAAATTACACCTAAGAATTTAGCTTTATTTTCGATTTTAATGTTTTGTTGATCAACTTTGATACTTATATTGGGTGTACTTATACTATTAGTGAATAAAACTGCAACTGTTTTATTTATTGAAATTTTGAAGCCATTTTCATTACACCAGTTAATTATTGAATTAATTGATTGTTGTATTTTAGTTTCCAGTATTTTTACATTCCTATGTCCTAAATAAACAGCACTGTCATCTGCAAAAAGGGACATATCAACTCCCTTTGGTCCTGATGGAATGTCATTAATCATAATCAGAAATAATAAAGGAGAAATTATTGAACCTTGAGGTGTGCCATTTTGTTGCTTAAATTTAGTGGACATTTCAGCACCAACCTTTACTTGAAATGTTCTTTCAGATAGAAATTTCTCTATCCATGTAGTTATATTGCCTGTAATACCTAATTTTTTTAATTTTTTTATAAGAGTTGGCACATGCAGCATATCAAAAGCCCTTTCAAAATCAATGAATACTGCTAGTACATGTTCCTTATTCTTTAATTTCTTTAATATTGTGTCTTGTAGTTTCAAAATCTGATCCATAGTACTTCTATATTTACGGAAACCTGATTGGTTTTTAGTAATGAGAGAATTTTTTTCTAAATACCATTGCAGTCTATTAGTTACCATTTTTTCCATTATTTTACACATAGTAGCTGTCAAAGAAATTGGCCTGTATGAATCCGGAATTTCTGCATTTTTACTTGGTTTTAACAAAGGCAAAATAATAGCATGATGCCAATCATTTGGAAAAATTCCCTGAATCCAAATTTCATTAAAAAATGTCAATAAAACTATCATAGCATCTTTATGAAGATATTTAAATAATTCATAAGGGATTCTATCCTCACCTGGTGACTTATTATTCTTAACAGATACAATTGCTTGTTTCAATTCATTAATATTAAATAATTCATTCATTGAATAATTCATTTCATCATTACAGTCATCTACATTAATTAAATTATTATGTAATTGATTATCCTTAATGTAATTTAGAAATTTCTCATTATAATTTTGTGAATCACTGGTCTTAGCATAAGTTTGAGCTAATAAATTTGCTTTATCTATGTTAGATTCTGCTAAATAACCATTACTTTTGAGTGTTGGAATAGATGAATAACTTTCTACACCATTCATTCTCCTCGCCCAATTCCATACAGAACCCAATTTTGTTTGATCTGTTTACCCAGTACAGTAATCCTGCCAACTAGATTTAGCTTCTGATTTAATTGTTTGTTTAACAATGGCTTCTTGTTTTTTATATTCCAGATAATCTCCAAGCTCCTTAGTTTTCTTCATTTTATTCCTATGTTGATTTCTTTTATAAATAGCTTCTGAACATTTATCATTCCAATACGGCAATGGTTTAAATTTCTTTTGTTGTTTATTAATATTTTTAGAATTTAATTTCTTATAAGGTATAACTTTTTTGGCTGTATCAGTAATACATTGCACTATATTATTATACTTATTATCTATGCTTTGATTATCCAAAATTTCAGTTGTTATAGCCAATTTAGTATTTTCCTTGTATTCTTTCCAATTAGCTTTATTTAATTTCCATACATGCATACTCAAATTATTTTCTATAATTATTTCTTCATTTATATTAGTTAAACAGGCAAAATGATCAGAACCCATATTATAATTAGTAACTCTATGGTTTGCATTTAAAGCTAAATCTTGTGAACAGATGCTTAAGTCAATGACTGAATTAATATTTGTCTGCCTTGAATTAATATGTGTAGCCTGTCCCGTATTAAGTACCACTGTATTAGTTTCAATTAATATATCCTCTAATATTTTACCCCTTACATTTGTTTGTGAGGAACCCCACATTTTATTATGAGTATTATAATCTCCTACCATAAGTGACCTCTTATGCATAAACAATTTTTGAAGATTTTGTTTTATTAATTCTTGCGATGGGGACAAATACATATTAAAAATTTTCAAATGTCCATTTATTGTTTTAATTTCAATTCCTTGAATTTCTATATTCAAAACATCAGGTAAATCTAACACAGTGAAATTTAAACCTATTTTTATATATATAACCAATCCCCCCGTTTTATTAGTTATGCAGTCTTTACGTAAAACATTATAACCATCTAATTTAGGAGCATTATATTTAATTTTAAGATATGTTTGTTGTACACATATTATATCAGGAGAATTAATAGTATTATATATAAAATTTCTAAGTTGATCTTTATTATTGTATAAGCTGTTAGCATTCCATTGCAGAATAGAAAGAGCCATAATGGGATACTTTTAAAGAATTAATATTATTTTTATTCCAGGATTTAATTTCAAATTATTTATTTAATACATTCGAAATGGATCTCATTTTTAAACAACATTTCAGATGCTACTCGACTTATTATAGTTTTAAGCTGCTCTTTATTTATTGATTTATCAATGGCTGCCAAAACGCCAAGTACAAATGACTGATTAAGAGACGAATCAGGACTTTGAGCATGTATATCCCTATCATCTGTAGCAAATGATTTATATTTGTTTTTATCAAAATTCAGAAATGATCCTACCGTGTCAGATGACATTTTCAGATTTACTGGTTTAAGAGAAGGTTTACCTTTGACTGGTAACACTGGTAATGACAATTGCACATTATCATGTTTGGTTCCAATTTTTAATTGGGATGCATATAGAGGAATTTTATCCATCTGTATGTCAATCTGATTATCTGTGGTATCATTCACAGAATTCTGCTCCTTTATTGCTTGAACTTTTTTCATTGCCTCATTTAAGGAAATATTTTCAATTGTTCGAATTTTAAGGGCACTCTGCAACTCAACATATTTTGGACACGACTTATAAGCTGCACCACTAAATGGCCCTTCTTTTTATATTGTGTTGAATAGAAATGTTTCAAAGGTGTCTAAAGAAACACGTTCAGTTTAATGAAGTCCGTAATCATTTAATGCAGATCCTGTTTCGGCCATCGAGTGAAGTCGAAATCATAGTCGTGGTATTTACTCATCAAGAACGTCACTCAACAGCCAAATGCAAGCTCTAAGCTAATTTGCGAACGCTGCGTCAAGTCATAGGAGTTGTCCGACTGACCGATCTTCTGATTGATTTGATTGATTGTTTGATTAATTGATTTATTGATTAATTAATGATTGACCGATTGATCGATTGATTGATTTTTTGTTGATCGATTGGTTGGTGGATTATATGGTTGATTTGTCGATCGGTCGATTGATTGATTGATTGATTGATTGATTAACTGACTGGCTACTGACAGACTAACTCACTGGCTGATTGACTGATTAATTGAATGATTGGTTAATTAATTAATTGAGTGGTTGGTTTTTTGATTGATTGATAAACCGATTGATTGATTAAACTAAAATGGAGTAACTGCGGAGAATGATTTTGAAAAATCTGAGATGGTAGCACAAAAGAAGAAACAACTGGTTGTAAACCATAATAATTACAAATTGGATAAAGGAGGAGGGCGACGCTAATGATCCATGTTATCACACAGTGTCAATAATCTGCAACTACTACTAATGGATAAAACTATTTGGTACAATTAAAAGTACTGGGTGAGGTTCTATATTTAGACACCCGTGAAAAGAGTTAGCCTGGCGCTATGTATACACCGAATAAGAATTTAAGAAATTTCTGTCGACTGCAACGGTCTCTGTTGTCAAAGGCGATCGTTAAACTCTTGGATCCAACCATCAACGATTGATGAAGTGACTATTATGAAGCTGGATCGATGGAAATATCACTCAAAAGTAGAAGCTGGATTGAATAGAGAATGCCGTTACGACGGAAGTGGAATCGATGAAAATAGTCCTTGCACGCAGACACTGGATTGATAAAAATAAATGTATCTAAATGGAAGCTTGAATGATAAAAATGATCATAATCTTAAGTAGAAGCTGGATTGATTGGTGGAATGAATTTTTCTGTTATAGTTATTCTGCGTTTTTCTTGAGTACATTGCTCTTTTACGTACATACGCTATTCCTTTTGGTAAAATTTCAAATACGCTAAAATATACATCAAATTTTACCCAATTGCATTCTTAACCTATTGCTAATTTCTATTTACCTACCCACAATTCTTAAGACGTCTATTTTGTAATTGTTTATTATGATTATTCGGCGATTGTAAACATTGATTGGTAGTCTATTTTCCGACGAATTCTAAGTGAGCAATGATTGAACAACAATTGCCTTTGCTGCGAATAGAAATTTTATACGAACACTGGACACCAAAATGTTTAACACCTTTGTAATGCTATTGGTTAATACTATATAGATCAACAACGCATCAAATTCAACAACAAATTCGCTGACCCAAATAGAAGGAAAGAGGTTCAAATGTCAAGATTGAGATTAGGAAAAGTAAATCTAAATGAAAGACTTTTTCTTATGAAGAGACATGAAACTGGATTTTGTAGTTTGTGTAATGTCACAGAAAATATTAACCATTTATTGTTAGATTATAGAAAAGAGAACATCTCTAGCACATTATAAGATGCATGTGTTTTATATAAAATGGATTTTCATAAAAAAATTTACTTAGTGATGGTTGTATGCAAAGTAAAGTTTATATGCTTATAAACCTTATTTATAATGGAAAAGTTGTGTAACTGTTGTCTTACATAAATTGACTTGTTTTTTTGTGTTTGTAAAATTAGTCATAAAAATGTGTGATAGTCAAGTATTATTTCTTATACATTGATTCTATTGACAATTATATGTGTCCAATAAAAGAATGGAATAAGATGATCTTGGTGTAAAGATTATGAATATCTATAATCTATAAACCTCTGGAAAACATTTTGAACTAGATTAAGAATTCTTTATTCTGAGTGAAATTTGCTAAATGTGATTCAACATGTACTCAGTTATTGGTGTGCCAAAAATGTTTTGTCTTATTGCATTAAGTTTCTATTGTCATGTTGCAGTTATGATGATAAGATGTCTTTGGAATTGGTTATAGTTAATGTAGATTGGCTAATGTTTTGACTTTCAAGGTTTCTTTATATTTCACTCGCTTTGCATTGATTGCGTTAATTAGGTGCCTATACAAAAATGTGGTAATTAATATTGACCTCATTTGAGTCATTTCATATATATATGAACATGCATATATGACAAATGTCAATGGAGTTGTATTAGAAAGTCAAAGAGAATAATTTGAGATTTATGCAAAGCTGTAATTCACTGAATTACACCTTGTTATAATATGATAAACGAATGTTATAAACATACATTATGTGAAAATATTTCTGTAGTAATGTTTGATAGAATGAGAACATTATGAAAAATTTCATGTTAAAAGATTCTTTAAAAGTTTGATGATTACATAATGTACATAGAGACTGGTCATACACAATTTGTTTTATTTTTAACATTTCTTGATGCAAATATTAATGCAAATATTGTTACATTTGCATGAGATACTATATCACATGTATTATTGATGTTATTAATACCATTATTATTTATGTTGTAAAACAATGAACACTAATGACAGTTTAAAATTCAGACAGTTTTAAATTGTGTCTTTCGGACGCTATGAATTTCTTTTTACTGTGCTGTAAATTTTTCAAATTGTGGTCAACGGCCATAGATGTCATATGACGACGTTAAACTGTGGATTAAAAAAAAACCAGCAATAAAGTTCAGCAACCGCATGCTGCAATTCAATATCAACTTAGTAATCTGTTTTCTAATACGATGATGCTGTCAACCATTTTAAAAACAGTTTTCACATTGCTTATTATATATGTCAGTTTGGCTAAGTGTTTAAGAAAACTCCATCACAGCCGGCAGTCCATCAGTGCCCGTCAGAAGCCTGGATAAACTAGGAGGACGACGTCAATCATCTTTGTTATCACACGGTTTTGATAAACTGCGAACCACTGCCTAGCAATGTCAACGACCCTGGAAGCCATCAGATGTGGCTAAAAACCGGAAACTAGTAAGCCCTACTAACAACAGTTTCCAATTCTCTAATTGCGCCAGCACCAGTTTTCTTGCAATGCCAGTCCAAAGCGCGCATAAAACAAGATGGCGACGTCGCTCATCAACCCTCCTGTTACACAGCCTCGTTAAACAGAAACTACCTACAGTGACGTCAACCAATTAGATTTAGGCAGAGTGAACGATCACCCACGATTTCCTGCATTGTTGTGGGGATTTAACATCTAAGCGTTATTTGGGTAGGATCGTTAAATGTCCGATTATATTATCCGCTCTGCTTATATTGCGTTGTTTAATGTTGTTTCAAAGGTGTCTAAGGAAACTAGCTCAGTATTAGGTTCCTCATTAATGCTTCAACTAACAAGCGAATTCGTAATCGTTATCCCCCAACTTCTCATGTGTCATCCAAAAGCCAAACGCAGGGCACCAGCTTTTTCACGAGCGCTGCCTCAAGGGTTTTTCCTACTGACTGACTGACTGACTGACTGACTGACTGACTGACTGACTGACTGACTGACTGACTGACTGACTGACTGACTGACTGACTGACTGACTGACTGACTGACTGACTGACTGACTGACTGACTGACTGACTGACTGACTGACTGACTGACTGACTGACTGACTGACTGACTGACTGACTGACTGACTGACTGATTGACTGACTGACTGACTGACTGACTGATTGATTGATTGCTGGATTGATTGATTGATTGATTGATTGATTGATTGATTGATTGATTGATTGATTGATTGATTGATTGATTGATTGATTGATTGATTGATTGATTGATTGATTGATTGATTGATTGGCGTAGCCTTCACTCAGAAAAATTCTTTTGGGTTTCCTTGTTTGAGCAACTGAGAAAGTTATGTTTATGATAATAAAACACGTCATAAAGACGACGATGCATTAGTTCCGTATTAATAGCGTCTTTTGTCCGCATTCTAAGGGTGTTTAAGAGGAACGTTAAATCAATCTGAACGTGCCGCCACCGCAATCAGTAATTCTAAGCTTTGCAAATACAATTCACTATGCGATAACATCTACTGATCTTAACAAAACATCCCCCAACTGTCCCGAATGCTGTGCAATATTACATAATACGAATAAAATGCGATGCAAGTTTGATGTCAAGATACACAGCAATAATGCTTAACGCTATACATGCACCTCACAAACCTCCATTGAATGAGGAGCAATCACAATATACGACAAAGCAAACCATCAATAAAGCCATAAGATCACAGACGTTAAAGGCTAATATGATATAAACACCCGGAGGCAATAGTAATTGTAAGATTAAAATCAGTTGGGAAACCTACTGCTCCGAAATGACTGACCATAGAATGCCTGGGATTTGTTAAGACGTTTATGAAGTGCATGGCATCATTTTCAACTCCATCCTAACGTAACACTAACACTACTACTACTCCACATTCATTAACCATGCCATGGTCAGTTCTCAGGTAATGCCAGTCTAAAGCCCGCATAAAACAGAAGGGTAACGTCATTTATTCTTCCCTTTGATACAGTTTCGTTTAACATAAGCTACCTACAATGGCGGCGTCCACCAATGGGTCATGGGGTCGGGTGAACGACCACCCACGGTTGCTAGCAATGGTGTTTAACTTCATGGATATAAACTGGGTTGGGTTGTTGCTGTCTGGTAATATCGGTGTACAATGGGAAACTCAACTTTTTGGAATGGCCCTTGACATCGTTCGAGGCCGTTTGATTAGTGTTGATTGATATTGTTTCCAAGGTATCTGAAGAAACTCTATAATCACAACTAGTTTCCTTACTAAATCAAAACCTGCTTGTTGCAGTTCAACGACACTTTTTGATAACAAAGATCATTAGCGTCGCCCTCCTTCTTTATCCACGCTTGGGACTGGCACTGGCCGAATGCTACCAGCGGTGGAGTTAAATCAGAACCTGCTTCAGCTAAGTAAAAGTGAATTCAATGTCTATCACGTCGGCCGCTGCCGATGTAATTATATGGCGTAAAATTATCGATTCAAAGGTGTCTAAAGAAAATCGTTTATTTCGATTAGTTTCCTTATAAAAACAGAAAATACTTCAACTAAAGTGCGAAGTCGTAATTGTAATCGTCAAACTACTAAAACTTCACTCGAGGACTAAGCGCGGGGCACCAGCTTATTCACGATCGCTGCGTCAATAGGTTGTCTTACTGACTGACAGATTGATTAATTTTACTGATTAATTGGTCAATTGATATGGTCATTTTTCAGAACATGGTTAAACATGGTTAAAATCCTTTATTGCATCAGCGGTCATTGATGTCGACGGGGAGAAATAAAATATTCCAGTAGGGTTTCACGGTTTAAGCGCCAGTTACAGCTGGTCTACTATTTCTTCTAAACATCAGTTAGGCGACCTTTCTTCGTCAAAGGGACTCGCGTGTCTGAATAATGAAAGTAGTATAGTTGCAGTTTAACGACACTGTGATAACAAAGATCATTATCGTCGCCCTCCTTCTTTATCCAGGTTTAGGACTGGCACTGTTAGAGTGCAAGCAGTTCCGGGTTTAAGAATGACGACGCATTAGTTCATAATTAATAGCGCTATTCGTCAGCATTCTAGAGGTGTCTAAGGGGAACGTTACATTAATCTGAACATACAGCCACCTCAATCATATATTCATTCCATACTTCACAAACGCAATTCAATGTACAACAGCATGGTTATAAAAAATTGATAAGTACAACTATTAAGGGTTGTGTTTAATAAGAAACGAAGGATATGAAATAAAAATATCAATATTGAAGTTGGAAGTAAGCAAGCTAAAACTGAAAAACAGCTAAGTTCTGTGGAGCAATTTTAGATCATAAACGATCATGGAAGCCACGTAATGTGGAACATGTGGCAACCAAGTGTAAAAAATACATTAATCTTATAAGAACAGTATATGGTATTTATTTGGATAGCTTCGAAAAATCAATACATCGTAAATAGTCTATCACGGAAAATATATAACATGGAATATGTGACTAATAACCAAGTGGGTCGCATCATCATCGTCATCATCATCAATAACCAAGTGCAAAAACTACTTCGATTTTATGATAGCAGTATATGGTAATCATGTTGGGAGCATCGAAAAAGTCCTACTTCGCAAAAACAGAGCTCTTATTAGATCATACATTGATAACGGCAATGTTGTTTACGCTTCGGCTTCTAAGTAATATTGTTATTATTATTATTATTATTATTATTACATATTATTATTATTATTATTATTATTATTATTATTAATTATTATTATTATTGTCATAATGCTGTTATCGCCCATGATGAGCTAAGTGAGTGTTGGCAATGTCCCGAAGAGGCAGGCGGCGTTCCAACGCTGAAGAACAACCGAGATACGTTGGAACAGAAATGACGTCTCCATTGGATCGTGGGTTGCAGCACTCGTTCGACTACCCAACTCTGAGATGAACTGCAATCCTTCACTGCTCCAAGCGCCGCCGGATTCCAAGGAGAGGGCTACGAAGTCGTGGGTGTTGGTTATGGTGGAATACTTGGCCCTCTTCGTCTTAGCTGCGCGTTCGGCTGCTTCGCCAGCTCTGATAGATGTGTCGACAAGATGTGACTTGGCGTAGGTGTCGGTCACTGTCACATCCCATGCCAGACATCGACCACGTGTCCAAGGAATGAGCGTGACGCCGTCCGGTCGCTTTCCATCTTCTCTTACCAAGCCGAGAGGTTCCTTTTGCGCTGGAATCTTCGCCCTGCTAAGTCAACATGCTAAGTCGTTGATGTTTTCCGCTGCCTCTTCTACAAATTAGTCCATGGAGCCCTTTTGCGTCGACGCTCTCTTGACATTGGTGACACAAATGTGGCTCGCAGAGCGTCGTTCCTAGCCTCAACCCGGCTGCCAGTCGTACATCCTCGTTTGAGAGGCGCAGGCCTAGGGCAGTCACAGGGGGCGCTAGCATCCAGTCTCCAGAATGAGGTGCTCGTGAGGCCAGCAGGCGAGCACGGTCGCATGGATTGTTATTGGAATCCAGCAGACCTTTCCATGCCTTGTCTGTGAATCGGAGGTCCCATTCTTTCTGGCGATGACTCGCTGCTCCTGTTGGTGGTTCTGCATCTGTCAGGGTCTTCCAAGCGTAGAGTGCTGAACTCGCAAGTTCATATGGTTCCCCAGCAGACTCTGTTGGTAGGATGCATGCCTGGAGTTCGCTTGTACTAGCAGCAGAAGCCAGAAAGGCAGAAAGTGCCAGCGTAGATGCACAACGAACTCCCAGACCACCATCTCTCACCGGCAAAGAAGCCTGGAGCCAGCGGTCATTGTCAAGGTCCACATTTAAAATGGTTGACAGTCCTTCTCTCAGCAGTTGATCAAACCGAGCCAAGCCCGGGCAATCAGCGCAGACGGCTGTGCGCAGACTGTACAAGAGCTTCGGTACACTTAGACTGTTTCTCAGCAGAACCAGAGCGTCATGTGTAGAAAGCAAGGACAATCTTCCGATTGCCCTCTCGGGGTCATTGGCCTTTGAATTAACGACCATGTTCACAGCTGGACCTGGAATTAGAGGTGCACCCAACAAGGTCATGTCCTCGAGGGCTATGCTCGTGAACTCTTGGAACGCAGGGTCATTGTTCGGTATCTGGGTGTTGTGACACGCGATTTCGCATTTGCTGCGGTTCAATAGCAATCCCAGATTCTTTGATTCCTGCTCGATTAATTGAACGTCGTCGGCCACTGTTTCCTTGTTACCTCCCAATGTCAGGTCATCCAGATATCCGATACGCAGATCCGAACGAAGCTTCATCAGAATCGGTTGCAGCACAAGACAGAATTCCAGAGGTCCCAAAGGATCGCCTTGCTGCGTTCCTTCTTCAGATCGAATTGTGCTTGAACCATAGCGCAAAAATGGACGGTTTGAATAGGCAGCGTGAGCAAAGTGGTAGAGCTCTGGGATCTCTCTAGCAACTGCCTCTAGAAGACAATCTCTGCGCAGAGTGTTAAAGGCATTGGCGAAGTCGAGCTTCACTAGGACGCTGTCCTCAGGCATTGTGGAAATCCAACGACGTGTCGCATGGACAGCTGCCTCAGCGCCTCCTGGAATGCCTTCTCCAAGCTGAATGGGGGCGAGCAGTTGAGACAGCCTTGTTACCGCATGCGAATTAGCGCACTTTGCCGCCAGACGACCCCATGTGTAGCCCACGGCGATCGGTCTTATGCCTCCGTCCTTCTTGCTCAGGGCTAAAAGGTTTGCTCCATAGATAACCTCATTCACCTCTTCGGATAGACCTCCCTTTAGGAGCAGATTGACAAGGTCAGATAGATGTTGCCCGATGTTGTCATCTACTCCATAGGCCATCAGATCCTTTAAGTGTTGTGGAGTAATGCCATCTGGACCACCAGCCGAACCCGCAGGGAAAGAGGAGATTGCCCTAGCGACATCTTCTTTAGTAACTTGAAGAGGGATGAAGCGATCGGAACTGTCTGGATCACATGGGGTTCTCCTGTCAACTGGTGCAGGCGGGTGCTTTTTCTTAAGCGCGGCCAGAGTTTCCGGTGTGTCCAGCGCCGGCTTATCCTCGCTGCAGATGAGACGGATGGCTGCTTTGAAATTGCCTTCCTCCAGCTTGCTTGCAACTGTTGAGGCTAAATACCTGGCGTGGTCGCATTTAGCGGACTTGAGCTTACGACTTGACGTCGATGGCAATTCATCGTTAGTCGACTGGTCTGGCCCCTGCAGTCCCCATTCAGTAATGCGGGACAAAATCATCTTGGTCATCTTGTGCTTTCGTCCACCTCTTCTTGGCTTCACTAGTACAGTTCCACCGAAGGCCAGCAAATCGAACCATTTTGCAACGCAATTTGGTTCTCTTACAATTGCTTGGATTATATCGGCCAGGAGAGCAGCACAAGATGGCCTTGCTGCTTTTGGGATTCTCTTAATCAGAAGACCGGGTGAATCAGGATGTGAGAGCTGAGAAGCGATCGGCCCAACGTCCGTCGACAGCTCCCATGAGTAGGAGATCTGCACGCTAGTGGTAGAAGACGACTGTCTTGTGGTATTATGCTTTAAAGGGCCGTCCGCTGGTGGCTGGTCGGAACCTGGACAAGGGGCGGTTCGAGGGCCGTGCCGGTGCATCGTGCCATCTGAGGCATGGGTTTTGAAGGACAACCAACACACCCCGCAAACCCCCTGGCCCTTACAAGGTTTTTGACTCATCTGAGTTTCAATTCGGTTTGTTTTCAAATGCGCCGCCATTTAAACAGTAATCGTTGCCATTGGCAACGTTGACGTCGCTGGCCTTAAAGCATGGCAAGCGGCCATCAATTCAAATGCACGGCTACATATAAGTTGAAACGAAAGTTTGACAAACCAATCGTGTTGTGGTCTTGGCGAATAAGATGTGGTGAATATAATCAATCGGGTCACGAGTTGTTAATCCATTAGACGATGCTAAAATCCAACTCTGACGATTACTCGTTACGCGTATTTTTGCTAAATAGTTGGACATTAAAAATGTTCCGCCCACCACGTCCGCTGCCTCAAATTCCACCCCAATTATTATTATTATTATTATTATTATTATATTTATTATTATTATTATCTGTTTATCAAGTAGTTGAATAGATTGTCATCCATTGAAATCAAGGCGCTGCCCCACAAAAATGAGAAAAGCACATTTTACAACAAGGTACAACAAACAATCTTTGAAAGCCTGGAGATCCAATCAGATCTGCTTATCAATTCATTGGACACATGAATAATATTTTGGCATATGGACGAATCCACTCGCACACGAACAGATAATTCTTCTCTTAAACTTGACAAGCGACGACCCCATGGAGCAGATGCTTTGGACAATGGTATTCAGATTATCTACAGGCACAGAGAAGTTTATAGGCAAATGAGCCTTACTAATAGAGGTATTCTAAATACTGTGGTTTATAAGTGCATTTAACGACTAGAAAGTCATGTTTCATTTTTATTTGATGTTTATTACAATAAATTGTGAACCCCATACATACTCACTAACTGACTATGGCAAATATTATGAATCGAGCTGTACTAAAATTAATGAATGGACTGTACCAATAACTTGCATAGTTCTCTTTACTGGTTTAGGCTTTATCGAAGAACATTATTTGAGCCAACTCAAGAAAGTTCTGCGTATTAACCTATAATAAATATGCTGGCCATGCTAGGCTCGGTAGCCTGTAGTAGATCAAGCGCTCTTTAAACACCTTTAATACAGATTAAAGAGCGCAATGTATAAGCGAGATGGATGAAAAATTACAGTGTATTCGTCATCCAAATATCGTCACTCAGTGTACCCTGGCAGTGCTAGTCCCACGCCTGAATGATGGGGATGGTAACGGCAATGATCTTGGTTATCACAGTGTCGTTAAATTGAAACTGCTACAATCACGTTCGTCTCTTTACTGTGAAAGTACAAATAAATACTTTAAAAAGAAAAACATTGTCATGTTGTCATAAGCTGTCGTTAAACTCTGGATCCATCCCATCAGGGGCGTCAATTCCCTCTGATTGATGGAGGCAAACCCCGATCCTCTGTGTTAGGAAGGCAAGATATTACCCCTAAGACTAAGAAAAATCCCCTAAATGAAATTGGTGGCCTTTGCCTCTGGACCCCCCCCCCCCCTATGTGGACGCCCCAGCATCCCATCCCTATTACGATTTAGAAACTCAATTGAACAACGGCCTATGTTGCCAGACACAAGGATGCAGTTGTTATTGAGTTGAGTACTCAACTTAGAACTATGTAATTAAAAACTTATAAAGTGCCACTCGTTATCAGAGGAGCTCACGACTCAACACAAAGCTAGAATGAAAACAGGAAAGTCTAAAGCGCTTTCGGAAGGTGGCAGAGGTAAGAGAGACCGGCTCCTCCCGAAGAGAAAGGAGAGGCTGTTTCAGCTGGTGGGACTCACATAGGCGAGGCTCCTGCATTGGGCCGTGGCAGAGCGCATGCTGGTAGCCACCAGAAGTCCGCGGGCAGAGGAACGAGAGGAAACCGGTGCGGAATAGACGACACCCTCTAGTACAAAGGCCAGAAGGTAGGCGAGGGCAGAGAAAAGGAGACAGCTGCGAGGGTCTTGAAACGAATACGTTAAGGTGCTGGGAGCCAGCGGAGGGATTCGCGAATGAAGGAAGAAATGTGACTAAATTTTGGAATTCCCCCGAATAGTAGGGAAGCAGCATTCAGGATGGACTGGAGCTTAGAGATATTGTGAGAGGGGAGTTCATTGAGGGTGGTGTTGCCTGGGTCAACCCTAGAGCAGATCACAGCGTGCAAAAGCGTGGACACAGCATGTAGTGAGAGCGACTGTCTAACAGACAAACATTCATTCAACACGGTGTGTGTGCGTGTGCGTGCGTTCGTGCGTGCGTTCGTGTGTGTGTGTATGTGTGTGTGTATCGGTCGATCATACCTTTTGTCGAAAGATGAATAGAACTGCTCCAACGATCATTTCCGTCGATAGAATACAGACGACGAGAATCGTGTACTAAAAAACAGTAATCATGGCTGATATTTAGTTACCTAACGAATAATGCAGGAAAAGACTATATAATAGGTGCACATTCGTGTGTTTGTGTATCTGTGAATGCTTTTGCCAGGTGTCGCAGGTTGAGCATAATATCAAAATTTGTTGCAGAGCTGCGATGGATCGAAGTCAGTTGAAAGAAGGCTGAGATCGATGACGTTGTTAACCCAGATCGATCACAGCTTGAAGAGCAAAGCTTGCACTTAAGTAATCATCAATATTCATTAAGCATTGATAAATATTCATTAAATATTCATAAATATTCATCTATGTTTGTACATTAATTATGATACTTAATATCTATAAAATGCTGTTGTGTTTTCGGTTGACAGATAACAATTGCTCCATCGCTACCCAACTCAACGCCAATGACCACACTAATCTTCCTCTGATCGTCCACCTACCAGGCATAAGAAGCAGACACTTTCGGCGCACGTGCCATAGCAACCGAGGAAGCTGACGACGACGACGGAGAGACCGACGGCCATGAAGACAGCTGGGAGTCGCTCGAGGACGACGAGGGGTCCTGTGCTGGGCAGACGGTCGATCAGATCGACATAGATGGAAGACTCCTTGTGAAGGTACATGAGGAAACCAAGCACCACCAACATTCCGCCACAGACCTACAGTTAAACAGTACACATTATTATAGACGTACAGTGTCAGAGTAGTGGTTTGGGTTTATGGACACTGTCCCTGTGTGATAAGAAAGATCATTAGCGTCGCCCTCGTCCTTAATCCAAGCTTTGGACTGGCACTATAGAGTGCAAGTAATGTCGAAGTTTAAAAAAATAAATAGCATAGTGGCAGCTGTTTAACGGCACTGTGTCATAACTGAAAACGCAGCGCTGCCCTCCTCCTTCATCCACGATTGAGACTAGCACTACTAGAGTGCAAGCGGTGACGGGATATCACCGTAAGTGGTCACAGGTCACTTCGGCCTTGTGCGAGTGTGGCGATGTACAGACGATGTTCCCCATAGTGGAGGACTGCACAATATCTAGATTTCCGGGCAGTCTCCGGGCCTTCACGGGGTCGAGGAAGCTGGAAGGGCCTGGCTCAGCATGTCAAGCAGTCGCAAATAATATAATCGCAAGTGCTAGTAGTTTCTGTATGACGACACTGTGTGATGACAGAAATCGTTAGCGCATCCCTCTCCTTTATCCAGGCTTTGGACTGGCACTGGAAGAGCGCAAACAGTGGCGGAATTCCCTTCAGTGTACACAGATTGCAACATCTTAAATCTATTCCACTGGAAGAGATGGAAAGATTTTAAATGCGAGGTCGAAGAAGAGAAATCGACACGAACACTGTAGGATACCATCTTGGAAAAGTTTACGTATAAGGTAAACGTATTTATTGATTTTGAGCATGCATAATTATGGTATGTTCCTAAAACACAGTAAAACCTCATAAATATGGGATCCATGGATTAAACCTGTCGTTGAATAGAAAACTTTTCTCAAAAGAGCATTTCAAGCGAAAATTGGAACTTGCTTTCGACTTCAGAATTGCCTTCGCCCGTCTTTCAGCTCCAACGGGAGGAAACCGCTTCGGTTACTTAACCGAGAAAGGTAAATACGTGTAGCCGGAAAAGCCGGTCGGTTTCGGCAAATTACTTTTCATCAGGCGTGACTTAGACCCGTATTGCGGAGATTTTGGGCAGGGACTGAGTCGTTGGTGAACAGCTGAAGAAAATAATTGACGGAGCTTCATTTTGCGTTGTGGCGTCTTTCTCCCAGGGAGGGGGTCCGCTTGACCAAGGTCGTTCGTTGCAATTACCATCGTCTGTTTATGTCCAACGCGCATGTCTGCACAAGGCTTCCGGCGTAATTGAGCTACTAACTGCCAGAAAGGATAAAGAGGAGAAGGAGGAAGAGACCGTTGCCCGTTAAGAACGACGTCGCTTTGTCGTATGGTTGAGAAGGACTTTGAGACCACAACGGGCTAATGATGAACGCACTACTCAAGAGGAGGATGCGTTTTAACGATGCCATTGTGTTCTCGTTGGTCCTTAATACCCCAATCGTGAGCTTAGAATTTACGGGTTCATCGTTTGTAAGAGTGTGTGGCTGTTTGTATGCATGTAGGAAACATGCATATATACATGCATACATTTAAACACATATGCATACATACATCTAAATACATGTATACATGAAAACTTAGGCAAACACAAACAAACATGTATGCATATACAAAGTCTACAAAACATATAAATGTACCAACCAATTAAAACGACATCATACATATACTAATAGATCATACGTGTTGGAAGGGAGCAAAGAGAGAAAGAAAAATATTTTAAAGGGACCATGCATAAAGTCCCGCTGACATCGTAGTCTTTTCTTCTTACTAATCAGATCAGCAGGTTATATACATTGACGGTTGACCACTTGGTATCAATATCTTAGCCAGTCAATTAAGTGGTTTAGCATCCATCCTGTTGACCTTCCTTCTTTTAAAGAACACTGCCTTAGAGCTGGCTTTGTACTTTTCCGCTCAGTTCTATTTAATCCATGTCACATCCTTCATGACCTTCTCCCTTCCTTAAGGTCACCCGATGCGATGATACGACATGCGGTCCAGGTTGCATGAACTCATCGGGTATACCTGTTACATGTGTTTGATGTCTTTATCAAGAGATCGTTTATCAGGCGAAAGATTTAAGACTTTGTTTAATATAACTGCTATTATTAAAACCATTGTCAGCTACCGTGCGTTTGCTGGTGGCCTTACTTCATTACTTATGATAAAAAACATAAAACATAGACACTCACACATGCAAACACATGCAAACACATGCACAGACATGAACAGTTGACATTATTTGACATGTTTAACTCGATCAGCTTAATCAGATTAGTCCTGGAGCTTGGAAAATCGACTCAGACTAATCGGATCAATTGTTGAAGAAGTACAGACAACAGGCGGTGCTTAATTAAACAAGCATACACACATACATTACATGCATACATACATACATGCATACGTACATACATACATAATATCTCCCTGCAAAACAGATTCTTCTAAATGTGCAATGTTCTCAAAGTTAGGTCTGTAAACGAATTCGTTAGGAGATACGTTGTCGATGCCACATCCACCTCCCCACCAGACAGAGGATCTCTTCGTATTCTTGTGACAATTTACCATGCGCATTCCTTCTTTTCAACACGGTCCCCACAACACTCCATGAGTCGCAGATATATTTCCTTTGTATTGAGCCACATAGCAATCGAACCCCTCCTAAAAAGACACTGTGCAATTAACTACACCTCGATGACATGATTGTTTATATGAAACGTGTCCCATTCGGAAAGCCGCTCTTCCCAAACGTCCGCGCCAGCCAATTGCAACATTGTACATCATAGCAGATCGACTTTTAAGAGATGTGAAGAGGATGGATAATTATATCCACGGACACAATAAGAATACATAATCAAAATTATACACCATTCGGCTAATGCATAATTATATAAGTATATAATTATATAATTAGGTTTGTGGGCATGTACATGTATATATTATATCTATTTACAAGCTCAGTAATAGTAATTATATATTAATATCTACTTACATGTATATTTACATATATATATTATATATATTGCATATGATATATATATATTTATATATGTACATATTATATATATCTCAGTGGTGCTCTAATGTTCTAAGATAGGCTAGTGGTTGCGTTGGAGAAGACAGCCAGATCCCCTTCGTGCGTTGGTGGCAACGATACCGTGCGGTCCATCAGTGCCCTCAATGTGCGGGAAGCTTGACCATTCGGCGCAGTTCCGGGGATCAATGGAAGTGGCCTGGGCCCGGCGGGGCGGTCACTCAACGGCCGGACGTTAATTAGGTCATTAAAGTCCGCATCGATCGTCTTCTAACAAGCGCCGCCACGCCCTCCCCTTCGCCCCTCCCCCTGGGAAGGTGGGCTGGCTGGCTGGGCACACGCGAATCAGGTCGACCAACCGTAATTAAAGGGAAAAGCAGCCAGATCGCTTTTAGAGTCAATGTTTACAGGTGTAAAGTGGAATAGGAATGAATTCGATTAGCACAGCTGTCCGTCTCTCATTGTCTCTGTCTCTCTCTCTCTAGCTCTATCTGTCTGTGTCTGTGTCTGTGTCTGTCTCTGTCTCTGTATGTATATCTGTGGGTCTGTGTGTATGTATAACCTGTCTGTGCATCTGTCTGTGTGTCTGTCTGTATGTCTATCTATCTGCCTGTCTGTCTGTCTGGCTCTTCCTTCTTGCTACGAAGACTTCCGTTTCGTCTGCAATTGTCTCTGGTTGCCTCGTGTCAATTGTAATCATCATCTTTCAACGAAACGATCGACTTAATCACTACTTACTGTTTGTTCGTTAGTCCGTTTGTTTCTTCTGTAGACAGAATCCGTATATTTATCTCCCCTCCCACACTCAACCCTCCCTCCATCGCTCCATCGCTCCATCGCTCCGTCTATCCGTCCATCCATCCGTCCATCCGTCCATCCGTCCATCCGTCCATCCGTCCATCCGTCCATCCGTCCATCCGTCCATCCGTCCATCCGTCCATCCGTCCATCCGTCCATCCCTCCATCCGTCCATCCGTCCATCCGTCCATCCGTCCATCCGTCCATCCGTCCATCCGTCCATCCGTCCATCCGTCCATCCGTCCATCCGTCCATCCGTCCATCCGTCCATCCGTCCATCCATCCATCCATCCATCCATCCATCCATCCATCCATCCATCCATCCATCTGTGTCTCTGTGTCTTTGTCCCTCTATCTCTCTTTCTGTATCTCTGTCTGTCTGTCTCTGTCTGTCTCTCTGTCTGTCTCTCTCTCCTCTCTGCCTCCGTGTTCACGTCTCTCTCTGTATCTGTTCCACTTTATGCATGTCACTATGCGGTCCACACGAAACACCCACACCACGCTCATTACACCAGACAACACCACACTACACTCCAATACGCTTTACCACACCGCAGCGTACGACACCACCTTGTATTACGCAACACCACAACACACTTAACCACACCAAATATCACCGCACTACACAAAATTACACCGCGAGACAAATTCACCACACTGCACTTCACCTACAGCAAAAACCTCATATAAAATCACTTGGAATATGACACCAATTGAAATTCATCAATCCAGCACATTCAAAGTTTTTTAAAATAAATACAAAAAACATTTGTTAACTGCCCTTTCTAAATAATTGGTGTGTGCGCAGACAGCATTAGTTAACTAGTCAAGATGATTTCTGTTTCAATTGTATGTACCTGTTGCCCAATATCAAATTGCAAGGGGTACGCTCTGTTAGCGGGACCAATCGGTCCCTTAGGGGTGTTCTTTCGCTATTGTCCCTCTTATAACCGTTTTTTCATGCATTCTTGTTCTTGTGTTTAATTGTTTGAGATGGATAATAAAAGCATGAGGTTATGGTTATGGTAAAATCTGCTATCCTCTTGAATAACAATAATAGATAAATACAAATCACACTACTATAGCATACTTCACATCACATAAAACTACACCAGGCTACACTGCCTTGTAATACTTAGTCACGCGACACCGCGCCGCACCGCGTATCACCAAGACACTTGACTGACCATCTCCTGTTCTAGCCGTAAACACCAATTTACTGCGACTGACCTGGCAGGATAATTACCTCAATCTCCGGACGACAGATAACAAACGTTCGGGTTCATTGAAACATCGAGAAACCTTCCAGGTTTTAATTGGAAGCCGATGGGAAATGACATGATTGCAGATAATGAGAAGAAACGCATCTACACGCATCGACCGGTTTAGTATAGGAGTATATCATTTAGGTATGGAGTGGAGGTAAAAGAATCGGAACGTCGCGCTCGTAGACCATATCAGTCTCCCGCTCAAATTGGATCCTCCTGCTCCAGTCCAATTTTCCGGTGACTTGTCCCAATAAACAGTTGGATTGAAGGACTGACTGTCTCTTTGGATCTGCGTGGATGTGGCATGGTTTAAAAACGCTGTTTATTGTCGGTTGAGGAGTTGAGCGAAGGGCGGGTTCCCGCGTCATGATGGTTCCTCTGTAACGTGCGGGATAAAACACCAAGGCGTCATCGAGTAGATTGGGTTTCAGTTGGGAGGGTGTCGTTAGAGTGCTCTGGCGAGAAATCTACGATAGGACGGTTCTATTTTTATAATGGGAGACAGACACGGTCTCTACCTTCTAAGCTGGAGGAGGGTCGTCTTATGACAGCAATGGTCTTTGACGTCTTATCATTTTATTGACACTATGGTGGATACATTTTACCTCTTTCTTTACTTTCAGAGGTCTTACCGAGTTCTTTCGAGGGAGTTGTGACTCGGTTCGAAGCTAATCACAAAGAGTTTTGGTAAGAGCGGTCACCCTGTTATGCGGGGCGTACGGGTTTGATGCTCCCTTCTCTGATATGGTTACTGTGTTGGAACTTTGAACAGATCATTCACTCGCCAACATCGATTTATGCTTTGTCCGTGGAGTGAATGGACAGCATAGGCCTACACAGAATCGCTTATAAAACGTGTAGTATAGAAATGACAACGAAAAGAAAGAAAACGAATGTAATATATACATATATATATATATATATACATATATATATATTATACAGTAGACATAAATGTTGCAATTTCAAGAGCAGGATATTATTTAAATTAACATGATCAACCGATGCTATATCTTAAGTGCAGGGCACATCTTATTGACTGACTGAATGGCACTCAGTTTAGTCACTTGTCTTGACCATTGCACATGCAATCATTCTCATCACGAATTACTTAATATGATCAAGCATAGCGAACCTTCAAGATGTCTACTGTGTGCTAGCCAACGTGATGATAAATGCAAAATAAACTAATAATATGCGTCAGTTAGCAAAAGCGTGGCAGCGAGCTGAATGAGTGACTAGCGGTGGGCCCACGCACAAGACTGGAACCAAACAGCGTGATCTCGTCGACAGCTGACTGGCTAACGTTTCATATGTTCAGAGTCTCTGGATCAAGTTGCGTCGAAAAGGTAGAGCAATGACTGATAACAGGGTTTGAAAACACGGTAGCGATGTCACTGGACCATTACACTGACTGTAATTGTTTCGCGAACAGTGGTGAATAAACCATTACACTGACAATAGCGGTCAATGTATTATGAAAACTGATCACCTGTGGCTGGCTATCCGACGATGACTGAATCAATTGATAATGAAAGCTATGAACAATCATGGCGTTAAGTAATATCTGACAAGTACATGTACCACTTCTGGATTTCTGAATTTTCTTAGTAATACACCAACTGGTAGTGCATCAAATATTGACACACAAAGACTTTCTTCCCTCTGGCTGTATTTTCCCAATATCAAACCCTAGACAAGACAAACTGCTTAGACTTCCTCCGCAAAGATTTTTGTGTTTGAATCTTGATTTCGGTAAGTCCTAATGACATTTTATGTAGTTTTCATGTCTGGCTTCGACATTAGCCAGAGGCAATTCAGTGCGTATACATTGTCAAACGCTTTCTCGGATTCCTTCATTCAACCAACGAGACTATCTATTCAGTATAGAACGAACAATCATTGGGTATAAAGACTCTTTAGAACTTTCGTGTTGCTGTCAGTGAATTCATCATTGATCCAAAGTATAGTCTCCGCAGATCTCGTGCTATTTTAATGGGGCTTTCATTGCCAGTCAAGTTCATTCAAATTCTATCACGTGAGAGATCGAAGCACGAAAGAACAATAAAATACAGACAGCCCATAATAATTATTGTTCGTGGCTGTTAGGTAATTGATGAAATAAATGTTTATGCCGTATGAGTTAGATGCATTCATGTAGCCAACCGACGTGACACGACATGAGATAAGTTAGATATGCTCCCTATTCTGTCTTAGTTAATAACCCGTAATTATGTGTAAGTCTTGTATACATGTAGTATGTCATAGTTACAGACATGCATTTTAATATAATGTATATTCAACGAGAGATCACAGACTTAAATTTATATTATTCTTCGTGTATTTAGTATACTCTTAAGTCTTACTGTCGCGTATATATATATATATATATATATATTTATATTTATATATATATACAAATGATAGAAATCGCCTACATCTGTAATAATATATGATTCACGTATTGTGATAAATACTGCGAAATTCAGATGAATAGGTGTTTGTTGTTTACCTAGTTAGCTTAGTTGTTCAATTAAATAGTTAGTCAGTTTGTTTTTATCGTTAATTTAATTATTTCTTTTATCATCACATCTCATTCATTCGTTCACAGTTTCTTTCATTTATTAGCTGCGAGATTTAATTTATCAATTAACTGGCACAAAATATAATTTATTTATTCAGTCATTATTTTTGTCTTTCATTACTGCAACTAGCAATTCATGCCCGTATTAAAAGCATATATCTGTATAGCGCCTATTCAACCAATCTCCAGGCGCCGTCCGTACCTTGGCTACATCTACAGACGAAAACCAGTCCTGAAAATTTCGCAAATCATATGCTTCCCAGAAATTGTCTGTTCCGTTAAATTAACTTAAACACAGACCAATTCGCTTCTCCTCTCCATTAACTCATTAATTTTCACATCGAAACGCTTGGCCTCCACGCGAAACCCTCCAGACCGCTGCGTCTCAGTATTCCGACCAGCGCCATTATATTTCAATCAACATCAAACGCAATCGCCTTCTAAGACTTCAATTCGACTACGTGGACGTTCGACGGAGTCTCAGCGGGAACATTTCCGAGATCGGAAGCAACTAAATTGCACGAATCGATTGATCGAGAGACCGATAGGCAACGAAACGCTATATCAATTTCGTGGTAAGTAGTCTTAGCGATAAGTAGTCTTTGGAACATGGCCGCCGGGAATTACAAGCCGTAGATCTTTCGGCGTCGCATTAAACGCTGTTGGTGGAACTCTTACGACGTTCCGCAGTTGGAACTGGAACATTTTCCGGTGCATTCGTGGACCCTCGGGCAGCGAACGTCAGAAACAGAAAAAAGACGTATCCAACTGATCAAACGTCAAATGTCAGCCGTATCAAAGATGGCGCCCGTCAGATATCACTGGCCGCGCATTTCACCTGAAAGGTCTGGTACCGTAATGGACAAGCAACACTGATTGGTTTCTTGAAGGACGCTGTCTGAATTCTCAGAATTAATTAACTATATTGTCGCCCAAACCACTGTACCATGTGAATTGTTGCAATGTGATAATTATGATACCACGTGTGATACGATATCATAGTATTTTATGCGATTTGGATTGATAAGGCGTTTTATATGATGCATGATATGGTTTGATGTTATATGATATCGTTATTATGTAATGGTATGTTATTATGACATGACGTGATATGATATTTGCATTGGTATGATACATGCAAAATGATTTGCAATATTCATTCAATCATTCATTACGAATATTTATATAACGCACATTCAAAGCTACTACTCAAGTGCGTTCCCGACTCCAGCACGGCTAAAAAGAACAGTTTAAGGCAAGTAGAAAATGAGCGTGAGTGGTAATATGCCAAGCAAATTTCTGTCGACGGCAACGGCCTCTCTCGTCATAAGCTGTCGTTAAACCCCGGAATCCTCCTCCTCCTTGGTGACAATCGCAAAGCCACCGGGAGCGTGTTCTAGAGCGAGAGGCCAACCACTGAGAAGGCACGATTCTGTTTGGTAGTTGTACGGGCAAATGGGACAACGAGCATGCCTCGCTCAGTAGAGCGTAGAGAGCGGCGACCCAGTAAACTCAAAGTAGAGTAACAGAGACCGCGAAGATAGGCAGAGGCGAGACCTAGCAAGGACCGCCATACCAAAGAGATGATACGGTACGAGATTCGCTGCTGGAGGGGGAGCCAGTGGAGCACCTCCAGCACATAGCCGGATATATGGCCAAATTTCGGAATGCGCCCGACAAGACGTGCAGCAGAACGCAGGACCCGCGAACAAGGGTAGCTGTCGCGTCTGGAGTTAACGAGCGGTAAACGTAACTGGTAGCATGAATCACGGCAAAGCCGGTGAATACAATGTATGAGAGGGAACGGTGAGCTCTTGGTCCAACGTGACTCCAAGATCCTGGACAACAGAGGAAAATGTAAAGAGGGGAGAAATCAGCAGTAATGGCAGTTAAATCAAGCTTCATAAGCTGCTGGCTGAGTACCCAGCCAGATAAAACTCCGCCACTGGTAGTACTCGGCCAGTGCCAGTCCCAAGCCTGGACAAAGGAGGAGGGCGACGCTAATGGTCTTTGTTATCACACAGCGCCGTTAAACTGCAACAATCACCACCAACCAGATAAATTGTTATTTTGGGTATATTTTGGGGTCGCAGGCGGTTTGTCGCCATCCAAGCCTCGAGGGCATCCAGCGTTTGGCTCATTGCCCGAACAGCAGTAGAGGCATTAGTAGCCATGCAGTGTAAGGGGGCATGGACGTCATCAGCGTAAAGGTGACCCAGCACAGCAGTGACAATAAGGGCAGAAGCAATATCAGAAGCATAGATGACATACAGAAGGGTACACAGTACATAGCTCTAAAGAATTCCACAAGGGGCAGTGACTCACGTGGACCCGAAAGACCCGTGAAACACACAAATGGAGCGCTCCCTAACAAATGAGGCTAACCAGCTACATGTAAGAAAGTTCCAGACAGTTCAAATGAAATCTCTGGCCGCTTAGGCATGGCTTCAAGTTATTTGATACATGTATATGCATCAAATGTGAGGCTCACACAATCTGCTATATAAGCATGTAATAGTTCGGACAACACACATACACACAATCGTATGAAATGAAGGTCCTAACGTTAAGAGATGTTACGTCATTTCTAGTAAAATATCACTGTAGGTCTTGATTTTGATCAAAATTAGTATCACAGATGGTATTATCGTTGTAAGATATAATAATTATAATTCCGTAATCAATAACATAGTTTAATTAATGACTTTAATAAAAAAAGTTCAATTTTTAGAATGAAGCACCGTTCCACTAACTGAATCTCGCATGAGGTAGGCTCTGTTTAAAATGCGCGGCACAAGAGTAGGCTACTCTAACACTGCTTACAGGCCAACCGTGCCAGTCCCAAGCTTAGATGAAGGAGAAGAGCGACTGTAATGATATTTGTTATCACACAATGTCGTTAAGCTGAAACTATACTCTTGTTCGCTACATCATAGAGTCTTAATTGTCCACAGAGAGGCAACAAGAAATACAGCAATCAAGTCAG
Organism: Bimastos eiseni; assembly: GCA_959347315.1. Taxonomy (NCBI): domain Eukaryota; kingdom Metazoa; phylum Annelida; class Clitellata; order Crassiclitellata; family Lumbricidae; genus Bimastos; species Bimastos eiseni. The sequence continues at coordinate 2,186,245 of OY365808.1, forward strand.
AAAGTTGTTAAAACAGCCAGACAGAGATACTGTCATGTACGCAGTTCGCTCAAATATATACACAGAGAAATAGAGTGAAAATCTATGCAGAAAGACAGACGGAATCAGACATACAGACATGGGCATTCACGCAGACATACAAACAAACCATCAGACATCCGGATCTGGAACTAGATCGACAATTTTTCCACCAGTTGTCCTGCGCGTAAAGTGCCGCCTCATAGTCATAGACAGAATCTCGATTACTTAATCACACTTATTTTGCGCTAGTCTAATTTATTGCGCTGGTTATATTGATGGATGGAGCCGAGAAGCGAGCGACGGAAACGACCCATCCGTAATACGCAACCTCGCATCGCTGCTCCTTAAACTGACCTGTTTAATGAATTGCGACATCACCCTCCAGTATATGATATTATAGGACTCCTATTGTGAGTGCCACGTGCAAGAGCTAGTTCCGACCTGACTCAATATTATTCTACAGTATATGGATCTTATACAGAATGTTTCAGGTAGCCCCGCCACTATAAGCAATCTTACAGCGCCAGTCCCAAGCCTGGGTATATGAGGATGGCGACGCTAATGTTATAGTCATTATCGCGAAACTGTAACTAACCAGTGATTCTGGTTATCAATAGACCCCCTTTATGGAGAAGTGGGTCACTAACTCACTGGTATCTCTCCAAAATAACAATCCTCTCAAGACTGAAGCGTAACAACTAGTTATAAATGTACTAAACAGTTTTACATTTAAGTTAGAAACTCGTAATTCGCTTCGGTACAAACTTAACCGCATCTCTAAAAGAATAAAATTACAACGTGGAGAGATTGTTTCAACGGAGGATGAGCTATTATTTATCCGCTCCCCAGAGACTATATTTTAGAATATAGTCTCCGGGAGATTTATTTTAGATCAGGTCCGCCAGAGGGAGGAATCTGTTCCGAAATGGACTCCTCGGAGAAAAACTGTCAATGCTGGACTGTTTCTGAATGCTCGGTCTGCTAGATACTGCTGCTTGTGCTGTGGCCGGCGATGCTGGGTCCCACTGCATCCTCTATTCGCTGCCACGATGGCGTCACTTTAATTGACAATAAAACCTGCAGAGCGGTGGTTGGGAGACGCTTGCTATGGCAACGAACGTTCTTAGATTGTAGAATTTCATAGATATACGGAGAGAGTCTCTTTTTCTCAGACGAACTCACGCGCGCACTATAGCTGTGTGTCTCTATTTTCTATATCCTCTGTTTGCCTGACTGTGTGTCTACCTGTCCCTCCTGTCTGTCTGTCTGTCAGTCTGGCTAGTGACGTTGTATCTATCACACAGGTACAGACATTATGTCGTTCAGTCTTGTATGTCTGTTTTTATGAACTAATTTCCTTAATCAATCTGTCTGTCTGTTTGTGCGTCTGTTCACCTGCCTGTCTGTCTGGCTAGTGATGCCGTATCTATCACACAAGTATAGGCATTCTGTCAGTCAGTCTTGTAGTTTGCCAATTTTCCTATTCTATCTGGCTATTTGTGTGTCTGTCTGTGTGTCTGTCTGTGTGTCTGTCTGTGTGTCTGTCTGTGTGTCTGTCCTCGCCCTATACTGTTCGTCCCCCATGCCATATACAAACGCTCCCTTAGCGAACGACTGGGTGCCTGCATGTCTGCCTGAAAATGCAACCCTTTGGTACCTGATATCAAGATTTCAGGCTTTTGAAACCTTGGACAATTGAGAATTGTCCAAGGCTCCAGTGCACCCCATGCACTCCCTTCATTGAAAGCTGCTCATGTCGTGGCAACAGTGTCTACACCTACATGCATAGCCTGTATAATATGTTTGCACACAATACGCATCTTAATCAACGCTGCAGAGAGTATGGATACTAAACTGATACACCGGGCATGAGGAACCGAGGTCGATCCCACGAAAAGTCGATAATTCACACTTTTAAAAGGCGGCGTTGGTCAAATTAAATGCATAATGTGAATGGCGCCTTGTACTGCTACCGACAGTTAAATTCGACTCCCGTGATCACTTGTCGACATTCGTTCATATAATATTTGCTATCGTTATGTGGTTTCTCAGTTTGAAATTAAACGAATATATTGCGTTTACCAATCTGCTTTCAATGCTTTTACGTTTGTCCTGATTAAGTATCAGTCCTTTATTAAGTATTCTTTGGACAGAAAACGTAACAATGGCGAGATATACGGCATCAAGAAATACAGCTTCTGTCTCTACAGCGAGGAGAAATCTCCGAGATTTACACCAACGTTACAATCTGCCAATTCAAACTCCCCATTCACCGATTCTCACGAAGTTGCAAACTGCCGCCGAACATCCAACGACGACTTAAATGCACAAAGAATATCGACAGGAGCTGCTGTGTATCGGACTGAACAGTGGACGTCCATTAATCGAAGCCCGACTCACAGACTGCAAGATTCCCATGGATTATCCTGTTTCCGGTTGCTTTATCGATATTCTAAATCAGTTCCTCATCAAAATGCGAGCTTTCATATGATACGATCTAGATTCTAATCCGTGGCTCTGCTGTTCAGCTGAATGGCAAAAAACTGCATTCCCAAGCTGTGGCATAAATATGATGAGGGATTCTTACACAGTAATCGAGACTCAAATGTCTTGGTCTAAATTCGTGTCTATTAAAAATCTATTGAAAATAGTCTTGATTTCTAATGTATCATTATATGAATTGCCCACCCGATTCCTATAAGAGGTAATCGAGTAGAGCAGTTTTGCTACTCACCATGTACCTGTAACATAAAATCGTTACTTATAATTTATACATGGTTGATGTAATTCTATACAGGTAAGGGTAATTGCGTGTGTTGAGTTTGCTCACCTAAATTCACTCAGGGAAGCACTGGCTTTCAACGGAATACGGTTGAGAGACAATTATCTCTGTGTTGGTGTAGGTCATAATAGTCTTAACATTTCTCACAGGTTAAGAGATGACAGACTTTAAAATGTATCTATTGTTTCGATTGCATCAACCTGTTGTAAAGAAACAAGACTGCTTATGAAAGAGCCTCAACGTCAGTGCCCTCTGACCTTCTTCTTGCCGATTGGAAACCAGATCACACACGTGTCGGAAAGCTTTGCGACTGCTCTAATGGCACAAGACACTTTGCTTGTGTAATTTGATTTTTCGGGATTAATGAATACCAAAATCATGAAAGCTAGTGTAGACCTATATGCAGAATATGTTATGTTTATGTGTGCATATGAATATTATGTGTGATGTATTTATAAGCGTATGCGTGTATAGTCAATATTTGTACATGCATATTCTTATTATGTGGATATGTATATATTCACATCAAATACATAATATATATATATTACGCCTGTTTGTGTATATTTATATATCGTGTGCAGGTAGGCCTATATGGTGCTTATTGTTTAAAGACGTACCAGTTATCATTATAGTAAGTCTTTGACGATGCAAGATCCATTATGTGACGGTAATATCACATTATCACATTGCAAACCAAGAGCTACATGTCGCTGCGGGTAAAATCGGGTAAACTCGTTCCCACTAACATCCAATCCGTACTCGACCCATTAAATGTGTACCAGATCCACACCCGATCCGTGTATATGGATAAAGTTTCAGAGTCCTAATTCGATTATTAGTCACAATGTATAATATTCCCATACAACATTCTAAATTCTCCCTAATAATGCAAAACTCAAGTACTTCAATTCTAATTCGCAAGGACCAATATACACAGGACAGAAAAGTCTCTATGTAGCGTCGTCTCACTAATTATTTTGGCGATAATCGGGAGCACGAAATTTTCACACCTCGTTGACAAAAGAAGTTGATTCGTTAATTTTTAGCTTTGAAATAAAATCGACGACTTAAAAAAGGCTCTATGATGTTCAAATGCATTCTATTTTCAAATAGAACCTAAGTTTAAGAGTGCAACGTGCATACGGAGATTTTGGAGAGTGACCCTTCCTCTGATAATAGATTCCTTGCAGAAGTCAGATTCATAAAATCTCGATTCTGCCTTACACTACGGATTCCTGCAAAGCATAATGTAGATTCCCTTATCAGAAGACAGATTCCACCATCATAATCGGACGTCTTCCGCCACAATCCCTATTCCAGACCTATAACATGGATCGCGCGCAATAATCCCAAGCAATAAGAAAATGTTGAGTCCCCAGTCTCGAGCAATAAGCCACGCACTGCCCACGCAGCTGACAATGACCTTAAGCATGAACCCAATGACCGCTGGAGGCGCCACTATACGCATCGCTTCCTACTTTATTCCTTCAATCACATTCCTAGATCCACTGGCAATCATCATAACATCTTCGGCGCCTCGCATCAACAAGCCCGGTTTTGCTGACGTGTATCGCTATATCTGATATGTAATATATATATATATATATATATATATGATATAAATTGAACGTTTGTGTGAGCTGGCATGAAATTGTGCTTCGTCGCTTATAATGGCCATCTATCTCGTGCGTGGATGGGATGCTGCGGCTGCTGTCGTTGGTGAAGCTGAAGCTCGTATACAAGTGGAATCAAAACGCTTAGCCCTTCAGACGAAAAATCCTACTATACGTTCGCATTCACACCAGACTCATACATTAACTTTAGATCCATATCTATGACCAGCATATTATATGAAATCTGGACGCTAGTGTTAATAAAATTGTATTATGTATATTAATGCTGTATAGGCCTATAGTCCTATACACATTACTATATATATATATTATATATATATAAATAGAAATATTTACATATCGGTATCACATACAGACGTATCTCATACATAATACGAACGACGCCTATCGTGTATAATTTTTGTAATTTCGAATGCTCAGTATGGGCACATATACCTATAAAATTGCACAATGTTAATCATGGGCATTCATGAGCAAATCAGACACTATTCATCTTCCAAAATGTTATCTGATACCTAATTCTACGCTCCAGACGATCTGATTCCTACCTCGGTATCGTTATGGCTAAGTTACGTAAATGCTTCTAATACCCGGTTAAATAAGGATTGGCTAAGATATATCGTTGTCGTATACTCCCGTTTGTATTCTGTTTTCTGTGATCTTTAAACCTATATACTTTAATATTACTATTGATGATTTTCGACATCTCTAGTACATGTCTGATCGATTGCTCTGTTGATCGTGCATTTTATATCATTCTCCACACGTCTTCATGCCATGTGCTGTCGAACGCCTGTTTGAAGTCTAAGATATATTGCTGAAGATTTTCTGATTAAGTTCTATCCTTTTTATTCGAACATCTTTCTCACTGTGAAGAGTTGATCACAAGCGTTTCTTCCGGGCCTGAACCGGTTTACTCTTTTCCAGGAGCTCTGACATTAAGGTATTCCATTCGGTGTGGTCACATTTTGGGGACATTTTTGAAGCATGTTACGTGATGCAGGTAGTGTTCGGAGAGTTAACTTTCACATCTGACATCTTGCGCGGACCTTGGTAGGCTTTTACCAGGCGTCGTCCGAGCTGACTGTCATTTCATCTGGTAGGTATGTTTACTGTTTTGTGCTATGTATGTATGTATGTAGGTCACTGGTGGGTAGTTATGAGAGCGATTTAGTCCACAGGCGATCGTCAGCTGATGTTACTTAGTGTTGGTAATCGGTATACAGTCGTCAGTGATAATAGTCAGTGCTGATCAAATTCTGGATGAAAGACTGGATTGTATGACGTATGTAGGTGTGCAGGTGCATGCGTTTGTATGTGTGTGTATGTGTGTGTCTGCGTGCGCGTGTGCGTGTCTGCGTGTGTGTTTCTCCGTGTTTGTGTGTATGTGTGCTTGTGTGTGTGTGTGTGTGAATGGTTGGATGAATTGGTTGGGAACTGGTTTGACGAATACGCTTCTCTGCCACACTACAATGTATTACACATCTGAATAAATATACATGCAGCTACACGCTGTCGTGTGACTATATTTATGTGGGTGAGTAAGAACGGACGCTGCGGTTTGCGGATGGGGAGGTCGTGCAGTTAAGAGAGGGAGGGAGAGGGAGGGTCGGTTGGTGGGATGGATGGATGGGGTCGAGGGAGGGTGGCTCTTACGGGCGGTCCTGTTGTCGTTCGTTGCGGGCGCTGGAGATTTGTTGGCGACTCGGACAAATTATGGTTAATCTCTGGGTCGCCGTTTGAAGAGGATGACAACGATGATGGGGAGGAGGACAAGGAGACGGAATAGGGACGATATAGGTAGGAAGACGGATGAGGAGGAAGATAAGGCGGAAGGTCTGAGTGAGTGAAAGGAAGAGGAGGAATGGGAAAAGGAAGACGCGGGGAAATGGAAGAGGATGAAGGAAATTATTGCTAGAGGGACATGGAGGGTGGACGGACTGGGAGATATGGGGAAGATGAGGGGAGAGACAGCGGGAAGAGGAACATGGAGAGAGTGAACGAAGGAGGAAGTAAAGGAATTACAGAGAACTATGGAATGAGAATATATGGAGCGGTATGGAGATAGAAGGACCCGTTGGAAGGCAAAGAATAGAGGAAGCGGATGAACGAGGTGGAAAAGGCAAAATGAGGACTAGAACGAACATGTTAGAAAAGGCGAAATATGGAAAACATGAGAAAGGAAAGAGAAGGAAAAGGTTGAACAAGACGGGACAAGTTAAAGTATAAACATTGATTTTTCGGGACCCTCTTTTATCTGGTAGATGGCTTAATCGTTCCATTTCCTTGAGAGATTTTTGATTATAATTATATCATTGATGATGTAAACTTGCCGGAGTGGAGCTTGTAAAGGAGGACTCGTTCGAGTTGTTAAACGATATTTAATTTTGTGCATTTTTATCATGTTTTTGTCAGTCGTCGAGTCATTTTTTGTCGATTTTTGAGTTTTGTCCTTAAATATTTGACATATTGCATTGTCATGCAAACGTGAGATGTGCTAAATATTTCGGCTCTATGGGTTGAGGGGAGCATACCGAAAGAGAGCTGAAAGAACTCCGACGGACGGAGCGTGACAAACTTTACCCAAGTCAAGTTAAATAAAAGAGGGTAAAAAGGGAAAGGAATGAAGAAGAGAGATGAATGCCAGCGACAGGAAGAATACCTATTGAAAAAAAGAGGATGTCGAATAATTTGAGGAGAATGGAAATATGAGTAGGAAGGGAAAGAGACGAGAATTGGGACGAGGTGAGTACAGAGAAAAGGATAAGATGAAGAACTACTTCTGCCTTTCATTCCTTATATCTCTAAGTCTGCCTTTGCTTAATGAGACCTTGTAGCTCTCCGCATCGTACAAGTGTCTGTAAACACAGCCCTCCATGTACTCCCATGATCAGAAATTGAACCCCTTCTTATATGTGTCTGTACGTACTTGTGTTTGCTTGCATATCTGTGCTTGTGTGCGCATGTATGTGAGGTGTATGAGTGACATAGATGGCGCCACTGGCGACCAATCAGAGAACGCGGATGTTCAATTCGGACGCGTTTCTTGTTTTCCTTCATTTGTAAAAGTCAACAACTCGAAGACGCCGTTACAAAATACAGCTCACTCAACAGAAGTGTCGAGCAACGTAATTGCTTTTGCCATCGACGACTCACCGTGATCTTTGGAGGGGCCTCAGTCATCAGGGTTTTACAAGGTTTTACAGGGCTTTTGGAGGAGCCACAACCTACAACGATTTATATGGGTCTGTGGAGAGTCCTTTGAAATGGCCTCAAGTCTTTCAAGCAGCAACGACTTACAGGGGCCTTTGGAAGGGCCTCAAGTCTTTCAAGCAGCAACGACTTACAGGGGCCTTTGGAAGGGCCTACTGAGGGACCTTCTGCAGTGCCTTTGGTGTGGCTTTAAAAGAGCGTATACAAAGTGGCCTATAAAGAGGCCTTTGAAGTGGTGCTGTGGAGCGACCTTAGGAGAGGCATTTGGAAGGGCTTTTGGAGTGACCTATGGTGGGCCGTTTGGTCGGACATTTGGATGGACCTTTGGAGGGGCGCTTGGAGGGGCCTCAACCGTCACCGCAATGAGGTTTTCAATTTTTAACAAAATGGTACTGACGAACGCTATAGAATCTTTCAAGATAGGCTACACTTATGCATTCGTAATATATTATACACATGATGCATATCTTACATAATATTATGGACATACATAATTATATACAAACATGCACACTTTCATACAAGGATGCATAGAAATTAGGCCTTGGAGGTCAACGATTTCCTAATCGATTATTGTTATTATGAGCGATTAAATTAATTTTTGACCACCATTTGAAGACCGTTCCTAACTCCGACACTGCCAGTCCTAAGCCTGGATAAACGGGTAGGGCGACGCTAATGATTTTTTTTATAACACAGTATCGTTTAACTGAAACTACTAAACTAAACTACTACACCCTTAAACTACTAAACTGGCCCTAACAGCGTTAGCTTTATATCCCTTCTGGGCCTACTTTTGTCAATGTTCTTTGTGATTATATCAAAGTTTATCTGTCAAAATAATAAGTTATGCAAATTGACTGGGCAACGGTCTGGTCTGAAAGTAGGTCTTCCTGCTTGAAGGAAGCTGCAAGTGTTTTGGTAGTTTAAACGACAAATAGGCAAACTAAAAAACATTTTCATTGTCGCGAATTTCACATAATTGTTACGTACAATTCGCGCCAATAAATATGTTTTTTGTTTGGTTGTTTGTTTAAACTACAAAAACATTTGCAGCTTCCTTCAAGCAGGAAGACCTACTTTCAGATCGTAGCCTAGCCAAAGGCTTATTGGCTGATTAGCTTCTGATCTGCTCCATTTGCTGAGCAAATATCTAAGATTGGTGAGGTGATGCTAATCGAATCTCTTGCGATAACTGTTCCAAGGAATCATCTGATTGGCTCACGTGTCGGGTGTTAATACAAATCAGGTCCGGACGATACCAACGTCTGATAAATTGAGTGATAGGTTGAACAACCTATAGTCTAAATCAAAATCAGGTTCGAGAACATCCTGTGTCCTGCGATTGATTGGCCGACTTGGTGTTATGAAAAATAGGTTCAGGGAGAAAACAGTTTCGAATAAACGGCCACCGCGTCAAGTGAGTAGGATCCGGATGGGTAATTGGTTCCTTGGGAATACGGAACTGTCGAGGCCGTTTGCAAGCGTTTCATTCGCGAACTCGTAAGATATTATCCCAATTGAGAATGCAGAGGTATACAGACTGTTGGGTTCAGAATGTCTTCACTTAGAGTCTACTGAAGATTGTTTCCCAGTAGTTACTACTATCAAGGACAACATCACCATCATATTCCTCCTCCTCCTCTTTATCCTTATCCTACTCTTTCTCCTCCTCCTCCTCTTTCTCCTCCTCCTCATCATCAACGATTGCGCCCTTCTCTTTCGACCCTTGCCGCATCCACGACCCTCATCTAATCATCTGGGACCTCAGCTCGCATCCAAGCTGGGTGCCTCTATGGGAATGTCATGACGGACCGGGGCCACGTCCCCCATCAACTATTACCCCAACCGACCTCACCCATTACTCTAACAGGCCTATTCCATGACCGCATAATCCCTTAGTCTACAACCTGATGCACACCCCGTCTATTGTTTGGATGTAAAAAATAGACGATATACCTTTTAACTCTGTTCATTTGACGTATATACACAGCAACTGGCTAATAAAGATATACACATTTACTTACTCGCTTACAGACCTAAGTCCCCTGGTTATGCACGGGGTACGATTTGTTAAAAAAGACACAGAAAAATAGAAACAGGGGGTCGACTGATGAATCTCTATGGGAATTCGAAGAGTTACGAACTATATCATTATCCTTGTATTTGATCCTGGGGGTCCAACCCCTCTGACCCCCAGAAACTCAGACACTTGGTATGCATCCGCCGAAAAGTCCGCGTGATATTGTAATTTCGCGATAGTGCCTTGTACTAAGATCTGATCCAAGAAGGACCCCTTACGGCCTGAACCGATCTGTCACCACACCAGCACTTTTCGGGTAAACCTGCTGCGAGCACGTGACTTCGTTGTCAACAGGATTTGGATCAGGGCAATTTGCAGGGCAAAGTTGAACGTCAGATTAGAAGCGATACGGGCGGCTGCGTGAGGTCGATGCTACGAATTGATGCTCCTGGACTAGAGCTTAAGTGGGCTTAGGAGTGTCAGTCCGGAAAGATGGATGGGCGAACTACGCCAGCGGAACATTCGTCTTGTCCGACAAGACTGGAGAGATGTTGAAACCTCCTTCTTAGTTAAATCGATCGATGTACCATCAGAATGCAGTATAAAGAGGTCAGGTCGTCCAGTGATTTGAACCTTTTCGGAGCAATGCGTGCACCCTTTCGAAAGGTCATTCAGTCAACGGCGCCTGACCTTATTTGTATCCATTTCCGTCCATTTAGTTCATGGCACACCCTAGTTTAGTTTCAAAGCGCCTGAGGGATCATTCTACGTCGTTAATGGTACTCTATCTTACCATGTGCGTTTATCTCAATAATTATTTATCATTCTTGGCCTTACCGTCGTTAGGATGGTGGGTCTAGTATTTTATCGTTCCTTCAGTTGCTTTATCTTCTTTATAAGTTATATGTCTCGCCGTACAATACATGAACATTTATTATTGCTTTTGCATTGTAATATATTGTGGTTTATTATCTCACCAAATACATTTTCAGTTTCTCGCTCTACTCTAGAATAATTAATTTACCTTTTCATATTCCTCTGCCTTACCTGACCGTACTTCAATTGTGCCGTTTCATCATTCCTTGTTTTTAACCTTTTCTGACCTCACCCTGTATTATATATGAAACTTTATTATTCTTAGGTATTTACCTTCCTTGACCTTGCCTTTAATATTGAAACTTTGCTATTCCCTGTTCCTTTAACTTCTCTGACCTTACCTTGAATTATTAAACCTCACCATTTCTTAATCCTTGACCTCCTATGACCTCTAATAACATAAAAGTAATAACATTTTACCATTTCCAATTCCTATGCCTTTCCTGACCTTACCTTGAATAATTAAACCATTCCCAATTCATTAACCTTCCCTGACCTTACTACCATCGCCAAGAGTGCATCTCATACCAGGAAGACGAAGTTGACGACGATGAGAGCGGCGACTGCGAATCTGTCTCTGAAGGTCGTCCAAGGAACGCATTCTGGCTGACAGCGGACCTGACAGCGACACCTCCCGATGCAGTTCAGGTGCTTGGCACAGTTAAAGAGTCCCATCTTCCGGTGGCTGCTTCCACCTCCTCCTCCGCAGCTGCACCCACACCCGCTTCGAGCACGCGACAGAGATGGCTGTGCCGACATGCAAGCTTTGCTACTCCCCTATCGGTCAGATGTATTTTTCGTGTTGAATGAATCGTCGACTCTTCGTCAAGACATACGAGGAATGGATCAATCGTTACCGCTTCTCTTCTCTTTGAGAAGCTGTTCGAGCAGTTACCGTAACTCAACAGGTTATAGTTGTGTCGTTACCGCAACTCTATCTTCTGTTCGGATCTATACCTCAACCGTTACACATTGTAAATGCCAGTTTATATGCGAGCATGTGGAAGCAACGTTCAACACATTCAGGAATTGTTAAGGATTACCTGGGCAAAGCATCGCCAGGTGATATTCAGCCGTTACCGTAACTCTTCTTTGTGTGTTTGGTGATAGTTCAGCTGCTACCGTAACTCTTCTGGATAAGGTGATACTTCAGCCGGTATTTTGATTCTGGGAGGTGATATTTGAGCTGTTACCGTAACGCCAGTTTGCAAAGTGACACTTCAACCGTCATCAGTAACTCTACTCTTTATTAGGTAGGGTAAGTAAGGTGGTGGTTCAACAGTTGCAACTGAGAATGTCACGACGTGATGGGAGTGCGACATTAGTCCCTCAAGACGATCACAGAAGTAGCCCTTTGACTCATTACCCAGATCCAATACAGAATTAAGGTATTTTTTGCAAGAGTAGGCTATTTTTGCACAACAGTCAAGATAATGACCTAATACATTGTTCACATATATCAAGTCAACCCACAAACCGTTACGGTAGCCTTTTCAGTGGTGCTGTTTTTAACCCTAGAGTTCTTGCTTCTGTTGCAATTCGTATTGTTGCTGGTCAAGTGATTCTTACTGTTGCTATTGTTGTGAAAAGCGATCCATATTTTAGAGACACACTGTCGCCTTCGTTGGTGTGAATAGTTGCTATCCAACAGTTGTACAGACGTTAACTGTTTTCGTCTCGATGGCTATCATAAAACAGATACATAGGTGTTTAACTGTATGGTAATCAAACACTTAACTCTTCCAATCTGGATAACTAAACAGAAAAGTCGGTAATATTTGGTATGACATAGCTTTCTGCTACTGCTACTGCTACTTCCACTTCCATGACTACTATAACTACACTACTGCTACTTCCATATAACCGCTGCTACTGTTACTATTAATACTATTAATCAGACACCGTTCCATGCATAAGCTATTCCTCGCGATCTCAGCACAGTCTTGACAATAATTAGCATTAGTTATAATTAAAATATCAATAAAACTATTAGGTATTTGCGACATGTGGAAGTGATGATCCATATCATTCATATTATTTCCGTTGATTGATTAATATTAACGCGAATAAATGCAAAACATACGAAATACCCAAATAATAACAATAACAATAATAATCTTCTGCGCTGATAGTGACTTTTCAATATTGAAACGCCTCAAAAGAGCTAAAGAATCTTTCAAGACATGAACTTGATAGTAATAACACTAATACTTCATTGGCATCAAGCAGTTGTAACAAGTGCTATCGAGACAATAGCTTCTGGCTACAATAGTATAGCACTTAGCTTATAGCTTCAATAAGTGCCATAAGGCCTCAACAGCCTGGGCGGTTAACACTAGCAATTCATTGTTACTCTTGGTGAATGTGCTAATGGCCTTCGACAATATTATAGCAATCCGAACGGTCCGCATCCGATTACCCAACGCGAGCGGAAGTGTATTCCTGGCGTGCACTGCGCATGTCCGTGAGAGAACTCGTGCTATCCCAGTAATGCTTGCGCGACCTGTAGACGCCGGGACGCTCGCTCCTCCAGACAGACAGATCGGATTCAGCGACTGAGCGGACGGAGTCTGGGCGACTGCGGAAGATGCGGCTAGGCGGACCGGTGCCAAATGGATGGATGCGGCTAAGATGAGAACGACGGATGAGAAGGAGACACGTCATCAGTCCGACACTGTGCCTCCGTCCCCCGTCTCTCTCGTTGAATGCGTAAGTCTCTGTGACTCACTCCGCCTATTACTCTTGTTGCTTACGTGTAGTTATGTTTTCTAGATTGCACCTCTGTCTGTGTCTCGCTACGTCTATATGTGTGTTTTTAATACGTCTGTCTGTGTGTTTGAATATGTCTCTGTGCGTCTATCTATGTGTTTCAATATGTCTCATTCCGTTTATCTGTTTGAATAATATGCGTGTTTCTCTCTCCTTTTGTATCTTTTTATCCATATGTATCTGTGTCTCTATGGTTCGCTCCCTCTTCCTGTCTCTTCTTTTGTATTCTCAGATGTGCTCATTGCTCTCTGTCAGTCCGTCACAGTCCTTCTTCTGCTGCCGTTCCCTATTTGTTCTTCTTGGCTTCTTAATCTCCGCATCTGTCACTTGCTCTCTCTGTCTTGCTCTGTCTTTCTGTCTCTCTGTCTCTCTCTGTCTGTCTCTCACACACTCTCTCTTCCTCTCTCTCTCACTCTCACTCTGCTTATGTCCATCTTTATCTCCATCACTGTCTCTACTCTCTGTCTACCTCTGTTTGTTTGCCTAAATTTTTGTATCTCCGTTTATCTTTGTCCACCTGCTCTCAATCTCTCGCCATGTCCCTCTGTCTCCCTATCTGTTTGTCTTGCTAGCCCTCTGTCCCTCTATAGCTTTGTCTCTCGGTCCTTTGGCCTCTCTCTCTTTCTGTCTGTATCTTTGTCTTTGTCTTTTTGTCTCTGCTTGTCCAGCTGCATATGAAGTCCTTCGATGCTGAGCAAACGCCTAAAAATCTCAGTTAAGAGCGCCTGCGTGACACCGAGGAGTAAGGAAAGGAGGAGATTGAGGAGGATTTGTTAGATGGGGATGAGAGGGAAGAGATGAAGAAGCAGGAGGAAGAGGAGGATAGGAAGAGATGGGAAGAGAAGTAGGAAGTAGAAGATGTCATCAGAAGCTGGAGGATGACACATAGGAGAATGAGAAGAAATTGAAGATGAAGGCGGAAGGGGAACGGGAAAGGAAGGAGGCAAACGAAGGACACAAAAGTAAGGAGGATACATCAGAGGAGACAGAGGAGGATAAGAAGAAAGAGGAGGATAAAGAGAAGGAGGGAGGATGACGAGAAGAAAGAGGAGGAGGGTAGTATGAGGATGGTGAAGAGGATGCGACGGTTGCTGAGGCGATTGGCCAACTGCGTCGTCGTCGTCATCGTCGTCAGTTGAGTAGCAGCGCCATCTGGTCAATTCGCAGCAGCCACTGAAGACAAACTGCAGCGCAATCATCAACGCTTATATAAAAACGTCGACGCTATATATATATATATACACATATACATATATATGTATATATATGAATGCCCATATAATATATGCAACACATATACATATCTATAAACTCAAAGCCTATGAGACAATTCTCAATATTGAATATAAGAATATTTATATATATATATTATATATATTTAGATTTTA